>CM060482.1:22325769-22493269 GCA_030544235.1 Lepturacanthus savala
CTTAACACTATGAACCATAAAACACAATGTATAGTCAAAATATGAGCTATAAATACAGATCACCACTGAATGAATGGAAAATTATGTTCTAGATATTATACACACTACAGATTTGCTATTCAGTATATGATGATATTTGTGTAAAAAAAATAGAAATGGTGACAGAATTCATTACAGCATGTAATGTTTAGCCTACTGTATGATGGTGATTGTCTAATATATAATTAGAATTTTGAGACAAGTCTTGCTGGTTTTAAATACCTATGTCCCATAGAATAATGACAGGAAATGAGCGTCTTTCTTCCATAGATTCCCGCTGGAGAACCTGCTGACACTTGTTGCCATGGTGAATAACATCAGCAACACATCAGCGGGTTGAATGGACATAATGTGTGAAAATGAAAGCAGTGGGATGTTTTTGAGGATGTTGGGTAATAGCATATGAGTTTCTGCTCTTTTGACGAACTTCCTCAGTAGTAGACGGAAACGTCTGATTCAAATCTACGCTGAGAGTCATCGGTGACTTTAGTGACGTGACTGCAAACTGTCAGCTGTGAAACGAGGAAGTTCATGTTATGGTGAATAAGTTGTCGCTTGTTGTCAGGATTTTGAGACTCTATCTGTTGAAATAGTTTTGTTTAATAAAGCTGCAGTTTGATGCACCTGCAATGTGGAAGCGTTTGCAATTTACAAATTACAAATCGTTTGGCCTCAGTGTAGCTCTGTCTTGTCTCCAGTTTGCACAGCAGATGCATTTCAATGCTGCTGATTTGTATTCAGTCAAATCTGTCACACCAAGCAGTAACTGATGAAATCTTTCTATGACTTACTTATCAGTACTATACAGCAAAAATACTAAAATACTGCATGAAAAAATATACTTAATTAAAAATAATAAGTATTTTCAGCTAAATGTACTTATAATATTACAGTAAGTACAAGAAGTACAAAAGTACTTCTTCTGCAATAATTCATATATTATCCTCTCTAATTATTTTATATACAGTTAGTTTAGTCCAGTGGTTTGAAACCTAAGGGTCATGGCCCTCCAAAGGGTCAGTAGATAATCTGTTTTCACTGTTTTCTGTTTCTTTAAACTTAGATTTACTTTAGTTTAGAGGCGAAAAATCTCTATTTGGGGGAGCTGTTAACAATTATAGATGTGAAATGTGAGCCAACTACACTCAAAAGACTAAAAGATTGAAACCACTGGTTTTATCTTCAACTCTATATTTTTTGAAGCTTGTAAATCTTCAAGTGAATGTAGTGAAGGAGAAAGTGTAATATTTCTCTCTGAAATGTAGTAGAGTGAATATAAAGCAGCATCAAATGAAAATACTCAAGTAAAGTACCTCAAAACTTTGTAAGTAGGCTACTACAGAAAAATGCACCTACTTACTTAAGATGGATTTGACTTTTTAAAACTCTGACTGCGATGGAGAAAACACGTTTTTCTGTAGCAGAGGAGCCTAAAACATTATAAAGACATGAGTCTGACATATGTGAACATGCAAAGCCGGAAAACTGCTCCATCGGCTGTTTCACTGCGCTTTTCTTTTACGCGCAGCCAATCACTGTTAAACTGTCCAGTAACTTCGCATAAGCACTAGCGACTCCGCTAATTGTACATCAGTAATAAGAAGTTCGATTACAAGCATGACTTCTCTGAATAATCTTACCTTAAAATAAACGAAAACCGCAGAAAACAACCTCCTCAGCTTGAATATTTGCGTCTCTGCGCTGCGCTCGGACATGAAGTGTGCATCAGTGCAGCAGCTGCTGCTGCTGCTGTCAATGCTGCTGCTATTACTGCTGCTGCTGCTGCTGCTGCTGCTGACAAGTGAAAGAGGATGTAGAGGAGGAGGAAGAGGATGAGGAAGAGGAGGAGGCTGGGTGGAATTCAGAAGAAGTAGTCGGGTCCTTTACTTTTAGTAAAATTGTCAATACCAGGGTGTAAAAAATACTTAATCACAAGTAAAATTACTAACTTCAATTACAGTATAGAAGTGACTAAAGCCTATGTCCTGAATCAAAATGGGAAGAAAAATGTGTCCATTTTAAATGACTAATTAATTACAGAAAATTAAGAAAAATAATATTAGGCTGTGTATTCTTTACAAACATAAATGTTTACTGTATAAATCTTCAGGATTTAGCATTCCTGTGAATCACTAAAGTAATATTCAGTTGTCATGACCACGGTTTCTGGCACAACTTCTGGGACTTTTTTTTCTCACAATTCCTCTGAATTTCTCAATTTTGCCTCAGAACCAACATTTTTGATGTCAGTCCACAAGTTTTCATTAGGATTAAGGTTTGTAGATTGGGTTTGCTGCTCCAGGACTTTACTTTTGTTGGTCTGGAACCAAGATGCTGCTGGTTTACTGGTGTGTTTGGGGTCGTTGTCTTGTTGAAACACACATTTCAAGGGCATTTCCTCTTCAGCATAAGGCAACATGACCTCTTAAAGCATTTAATTATAGGCAAACTGATTCATGCAGTGTTTATATTGCACTAACATCGAATTATGGCTTTACACATGTTTTAAAAAACGTGTAAAAATCTTTCTAAATAAATCCAAGGCCTTGAACATTACTTATTCTAAACAATATGAGGGACTATTGAGAGGGAATGTGTCTTTGGTGGAACTGCTGACAACTCACATCTGGAACATGAGGAGGAGATTTAAATATAGTAGTGTAATATATACACTCCTCATTATGTTATTATAATTAGCATAAATAAAACTGTAAAATAAATGTAGTGGCATGGAAGTATCGAGTGGTATAAAATGAAAATACTTAAATAAAGTACAGGTACCTTAAAGGGCACTTTATTTATATAGCAAGTTTCAACTCAGGGCAGTTCAATGTGTATATCATAAAACATTATCTATCACAATATAAACAGACATAAATACAATTTGAAATAGTTAAAGTAGGACAAATGAATTCTGAGATTTGAAAGTTTCAGCACAAAGAAAAACAACAGGCAGCAGCAAAGAGAACAAGTTTTCAGTCTTGATTTAAAAGAACTGAGAGCTGCGGCAGACCTGCAGCTTTCTGGGAGCTTGTTCCAGATTATATTTGGAGCATGAAAACTGCTTCTCCATTTTTAGTTCTGACTCTGGGAACAGAGAGAAGACCTGTCCCAGATGACCTGAGATGTCTGGATGGTTCATAAGGGATCAGCAGATATAAACCCAAGAAAGTATTTCAAATCTTTCTTTGGCAGACAGGAAGCCTATGTAAATGTAATGTAATTTCCTTGGTTTTAGTGAAGACCTGAGCTGCAGTGTTATTTATAAATAGTTTAATGTTTGCTGAAATTCAGGACTGAATCCATGACTCCACCAGGATTTCTTCCTTTTTAACATTGCTGATTGAAACTGAGCACTAGACTCTTAATTATTCTTCTTTGGCTCCAAAAACAATCACTTCACTTTTCTCATTGTTCAACTAGAGAATCATTTTGTAGATGCAATCAGAAATTTGTTCTAGTAATATCCAGTATTTGTATGGGATGATGGTCCCCTGGTGATATGGTTATGTACAGTGGGGAAAACAAGTATTTGAACACCCTGCTATTTTGCTATTTCTCCCACTTAGAAATCATGGAGGGGTCTGAAATTTTTATCGTAGGTGCATGTCCACTGTGAGAGAGATAAACTAAAAAGAAAAATCCAGAAATCACAATGCATGATTTTTTAACAATTTATTTGTGTGATATAGCGGCAAATAAGTATTTGAACACCTGAGAAAATGAATGTTAATATTTGGTACAGTAGCCTTTGTTTGCTATTACAGAGGTCAAACGTTTCCTGTATTTTTTCACCAGGTTTGCACATACTGCAGGAGGGATCCTGGCCCACTCCTCCACACAGATCTTCTCTAGATCAGTCAGGTTTCTGGGCTGTCGCTGAGAAACACGGAGTTTGAGCTCCCTCCAAAGATTTGGGTTCAGGTCTGGAGACTGGCTGGGCCATGCTAGAACCTTGATATGCTTCTTACGGAGCCAGTCCTTGGTTTTCCTGGCTGTGTGCTTTGGTTCGTTGTCGTGTTGGAAGACCCAGCCACGACCCATCTTCAATGCTCTGACTGAGGGAAGGAGGTTGTTCCCCAAAATCTCACAATACACGGCCCCAGTCATCCTCTCTTTAATGCAGTGCATTCGTCCTGTCCCATGTGCAGAAAAACACCCCCAAAGCATGATGCTACCACCCCCATGCTTCACAGTAGGGATGGTGTTCTTCGGATTGTACTCTTCATTCTTCTTCCTCCAAACACGCTTAGTGGAATTATGACCAAAAAGTTCTATTTTGGTCTCATCTGACCACAAAACTTTCTCCCATGACTCCTCTGTATCATCCAAATGGTCATATGCAAACTTAAGACGGGCCTTGACATGTGCTGATTTAAGCAGGGGAACCTTTCGTGCCATGCATGATTTCAAATCATGACGTCTTAGTGTATTACCTACAGTAACCTTGGAAACGTTGGTCCCAGTTCTTTTCAGGTCATTGACCAACTCCTGTCGTGTAGTTCCGGGCTGATTCCTCACCTTTCTTAGAATCATTGAGACCCCACGAGGTGATATCTTGCATGGGGCTCCACTCCGATTGAGATTGACCATCATGTTTAGCTTCTTCCATTTTCTAATGATTGCTCCAACAGTGGACCTTTTTTCACCAAGCTGCTTGGCAATTGCTCCGTAGCCCTTTCCAGCCTTGTGGAGGTGTACAATTTTCTCTCTTGTGTCGTTGGACAGCTCTTTGGTCTTCGCCATGTTACAAGTTAAAGTCTTGCTGATTGTATGGGGTGGACAGGTGTCTTTATGCAGCTAACGACTTCAAACAGGTGCATCTGATTAAGGATGATACATGGAGTGCAGGTGGACTTCTAATGGGCGGACTAACAGGTCCTTCAGGGTCAGAATTCTAGATGACACACAGGTGTTCAAATACTTATTTGCCGCTATATCACACAAATAAATTGTTAAAAAACCATGCATTGTGATTTCTGGATTTTTCTTTTTAGTTTATCTCTCTCACAGTGGACATGCACCTACGATGAAAATTTCAGACCCCTCCATGATTTCTAAGTGGGAGAAATAGCAAAATAGCAGGGTGTTCAAATACTTGTTTTCCCCACTGTATATTGTTATGTATATTGTGTCATCTGCATAGTTATGGTTGTTGTTTTCCATTCCAACTGTGGGTTATGGAACTTAGTTACTTTCCATGTACTTTCCATGATCATCAGATCAGGTCATTATGAAGCGGTGACTTGTCTAAAATGCAATAAAATGACCACATAATAAAAGAAAAATGAATGTAAATGCAGTGCTTCTGTTTATTTTGAACCCTGATTTCACCACACCCCCTGAAACATTAGAATAAAAAATGTGACACTTTATGTTCCCATAACTATATCTGAGTTCCAGGGGTTTGGGATACACATATACAGTTTCACATACATGCCTAATGGAGGAAGGGAAAAGTTAGTGCTGGCACCAGCTGCGTCCTGAAAAACAAAACAAAATAGTCGAGAGATTCCTTTAGAAGAACAGAAGGTCCTTCAGACTGCAGCCCAGAAGTGATGTTTAACTAACAGAAATCAATGAATTTCCCTTGACAGATAAGAAGAAAGACTGGAAACACAGGAGAGACTGAATTGACCGAGGGACGAGATAAAAGAGAAAGCAGCGCAGGGCTGTCGACCCCGAGCAAAAGAAAAGAGGAGGCGGCTGAAGAGAAGTAGACGTTAAAGGAGGAGTGAGTGGGAGACAGGAGAAATGTAGGGATCATGGAGGGATGAACACTGCAGCTCCTGTTGACAACAGCTGCAAAACATCAGACGGAGAAACAAGAGATCCAACATGGATAAAAGAGGACGAACAAAACACCAAGCTCATGGGCATATAGAGAGGAAGGCGTGCTACTAGTCAAACAGGATGAAAAGCCTCTGAGACTGAAGAAGGTTTTTAGTCACAGGAAATCTCTTTCTCAAAAAAAATCAGAGGCAGCAAACTCCCAACTCCTTTCAGCCCTGAAACTCATTAGTGCTCAACAGTTATTGCAGTTATCATTACATCTAACGGACCCAAGAGTTTCATCCAGTAAAAACACATTTAGTAGAGTTGTGCATGAAGTCAATTTTTTTCATCCACAGCATCACTCTTCATGGTGGGTGTCCGATGTATTTTCATTGGTTTTTCTGAGTCTGGAGGACAGATCCAGGTTCTCATGAAAGCCAGATGTGCATTTGGAGAGCATCGAGGCAGATGTGTGGATGGTCGGGTTGAGGGGTGAATCAAAGAAGTCGACCCCTGTGTCTTTGTTTGGACTACGCTCCTGTTTCCGTGGATTCTGACCCGCCAGGAAACAAAGTGTTGGCCCAAAGACAATAGAGCATTGTAATGTTAGTCCTCGGTGCTTTCTAGGCTGCAATAAAGAAAATTGCTATAAACATACAGATACAAAGTCAAACGATTATTCCTGAGCTTTGTTTTTAGAAAGCCGGTCTAAATTTAGGAGTCAGATGTTTTCCAGAGAAATGAAATGGTCCAGAACAGAACTCAGCTGACTGCTGACTGTTTCTCATACCTCATAAAGGAATACAGCACCATAAATACATCTATTGAGTATCAAATAGCTTCCCTGTCAAATATCACAGCTAAATATTTACAGAAACATCTCAAACTATTCTTCTAAACCATCTCAAAATATCATTATAACATTAACATGATAACAGGATCATTTCAAGTGTGACTAGTTGGGTTTTATATGATTGTGAATGGGAAAGAAAACAAAAAGCTATACTCATAAGTCATTTTCAATCCACTAAATATTATTTCAGTTCTATTATTGACAATGATTTACATGGCTGAGTAATCTACTGGAAATATGGAACAGTCTATTGTGTTGAAAGTGGTCACACCTGCAATTCTTCTCAGAGAAGCAGACTGAAGCTTTTCAATCTGTTTTTGTCTCACCCAAGGTTGACAGGATGTTTTAGAAGTGTTCAAATATAGTGACAATAAGGTTGAACAAGAATAAGGTTTGAACAAAACATTATCATTACCCAGATGACTCAAATCACCTTGGATGTAACCTGCCAACCTTTCAGTCCTCAGTCTGACTCTTAACTATTTGTACATATACAAGAGCAAACAGCAGAGACTGTCAACGTCTATATTATTAGTAGATAGCATTCAGTGGTCGTGAGATGATTTACAGGATAGGATTTATAAAACATCTCTATTTTTAACTACAATTGTTCAAACATATCTGTCTTCATAAGTAGGAATGTAATGTTATATTGAGTATTGCAATAAAAATGTCTCCATACCATCATAGGAATGTCTGACTCTACTTTATGTGGTTGCCCCAGCTGCTGGCCCCATCAAATTCAAAAGCCCGACACTCACTTATAAACCAGAAACTATGACAGCTCCTGCCTACATGAACACCTTCATTCAGGTCTACGCTCCTCCTGTTGCTCAGTTCTGCTGATCAGAGATGTCTGCTACTACCACAACAGGGCCGTAAGTCCCTATCCATCTTTAAAGGTGCAGTATGTGAGATTTAGTAGCATCTAGTACGGGGGTCGGTGACCCAAAGCGTTCAAAGAGCCATATTGGATTAAAAAAAAAAAAAAAAATCTGTCTGGTGCCACAAAAAATAAAATCCTTATATAAGCCTTATATGAAGGCAACACAGTGTATATTAGCTATATTTGCTTACTATTAAAATGACTAAGTTAGCTACAAATACATAATGAGCATTCATGGTTAAATGTTTATCCTGGTGAGAATGACACACCATATTTGCTCCAAAATCAGATTTTTGGTTCATTCATTTTTGAGGATTTGTAAAAAAAATAGAAATATAATACACTCCTCTTCTCTTTTCCCTGTAATTATATAAAAAAAAATAAAACAGCAGCCTTTTGAAAAAGTAAGTAGGCTATATAACATGAAAATAAGCCTGTTTATTACAGATCCAGATGTGGTTTATAGCAGCCTGAAATGTCGCAGGCATCTTCGTTGACAAAAATGTTGAAATTTAATATTTAATATATACATTTTTACAGCATTGGAGTATGTTAAGAATGTTTGTCATGTTTTTCCTCCTACAAAAACCATATTAAAACAAAAAAATATAACCCGGTCATTTTACATTTTCATACATTTTTGAAAAAGCTCCAGGGAGCCACTATGGGGACGCTAAAGAGCCGCATGCAGCTCTAGAGCCACGGGTTGCTGACCCCCGATCTAGCAGAACAGACTTGGCAGAAATAGAATATAATATTCATGATTATGTTTTACTTAGTCTATAATTCAATCAAAATTAGAATTGGTGTGTTATTATTACCTTACATTGAGACATTTTATCCACACAGGTGATTTGATTTTGATCTTCATTCATCTTGAACAAATGAAACATTAAAAATAAAACTAGAAAATTTCCTCTGAGGAAATTTTGAAAGGGGCTACTGATGTAGGTTGTGCATTATGATGAGTGTCTACAGAGATTTCAAACAAATAATACTAGTAAATTTATGATATTATATACAAGCAGCAGCAAAGTATTTATTCAGCACCTTATGGGTCTTCGACATGTTTACTATACACATAGGACATTTCAAAAGTGTATGTGTGTGTGTCTGTATAAGGTGGGGCAGTGTTTAAATATGTATATTTAATGCACCAGATGTTCATTTATAAACCCTTAATGAGCTGTGGCCTGAGCTTCAAAGGTTACCACAGCAACTTGAGCTGGTTGCCAATGACAACAGCATTATTCTCTCGCTGTGCTTGTCTCCTATTTGAGTTTCATCGTTATATACAGTCTATGGCTTTGACTGACAAAATGGTAGCTCCTATCAGAAAATAACTCAGACCCTGATTATAATGATCATAAGGACTTCACATAATTGTTGATGCTTTGAGTTTTGCTGTTTCTACAGTAAATATTTTGGAGAGAAGATTAAAAACAGACGTCTGTTCTGCTTCTCTCTGAAAATCTTTGTATTGGAGTCAATGAGGAGCAGAGACAGACATGGCAGCATTTAGAGGCTGCACATTCAAATTTCAAAACTCAGATATTTTAAGCACATTATGAGAATCAGAACATGTTTCTCTACAAAGTTGGAAAAAAGCATGTTCGTGTTGTAAAACTGCAGCCAGGAGGAGAGGGGAAAAAAAACTTTACAATGTCATATTATAATGTAAAAAATAAAACTAAATAAAACTAAAAGAATACATACTTTCTTAACTATATATATATATATATATGTTGCCTCTGTGCACTAACTGTTAGCACCTAGGCTCTATCAGCTCTTACTCATATTGTCTCTCCTGTCATGTCCTGTGTCGTATTACCTGCCAGATGTACGTTGCTTTGGATAAAAGCCTCGTAACGTTGTAATTGTAACCTGATGTGACTGAAGCTGCAGAGATGTAGTCGTGCAGAAGGAAAACTGAGAAGATGGAAGGTTCAGCAGCTCTGCCTGAGTCACAAATGCTCAGTGAGGATGAATCTGTTGTCCCTATATGGTGGGAGACCGATACGATGATGATGTCCGGGAGAACACTGACACCAGCCATTGTGCTGTGAGACATATTATATTCATGGTGGGAGCAGGATGCTGACAGAGCCGGATGAGGTTTATGGTTTCCTATAATCTTTATGAACAACACACATCTTCAATGTCCTGTAATAAACTTAAAATACTCTAGTTAAAATCTGTGCCAGCTGGATTAAAATATTCAGTTTACAAGGCATAAACATTGTTGTTTAGAGCTCAAAATAAAAGCTCTGACACCCTCCTGCTTTATTGTTGTGATTTCCAAAAGGAGGAGAGGAGGTTTTTGCTGTTTATTTACAGTTAGAGGTTTGAGGGAACCCCGGAAGCTAAATTAATAGAAAACCTGACCTTGATTGTGCCCATTGACCCCAGTTTGTCTATTTAAACATGACCCACAAACAAAAACAGGAACATTACAACTACCTGCAATACAGAAATATGAGCACATCTATAAACACATAAATACTCATGACTGCTCTATTACTATAGTAACCCTTTTCCTGTTTTAGGGCAACTTTTAGCATGTGGTTAGCAATAGATAGGTTTTTCAAACTGTTTGTGTATCTGGAAATTGATGTGCAGTGTGGTCACTGAAGTCGTCTATGTCTGCAGTTCAAATGTGTGGTGGGGCTCAGATTTAGACAGTTATGTTACACCCTGTAATTCAAACGTCAGCTCAAACCTCACTGCTCTGGAAGCAGAGTGACAGGAAGGGAAGCAGGCTGCGGCGTCAGTTTTTACTGGCACCACAATGCTGCGTGTGTGTATGTGTGAGTGTACATTGGTCTGGAGGTGCGTAGACACGTAAAAACAACACTAAGCTGTATGATGAATCGCTTGTATGCCTGGGTGTCATAGTGTGGGGGACAGGAATATTTTTAAAAAAATCTCACTTGAATCACTATCTAGCTGAAAAGAAGTTTTCCAGATGCAATTTAGTTACAAATAATCACTTCCTCCGTCTCCTCTGTTTGTTTTTTTGAATATTTCTGTCCCGCTCATTGTTTTTCCAAGCTGCTTATTTGCTTCAATAATAAATTCCTTCACTCTGACCTCTCTGGAGTTATTGATGTTAATTCCATGTTAAACAGGAAATTGCATGTCATCCACATCACTACAGGGATAAGAAGGATAAGAAGTCATCAAGTTACACTGAAGCTGCCATATAGGACATAGCTGCAGAGTGGGAGGGATATTACCTGCATGCGTGTCGGTGGGGAAAAGGAACTAAAACGAAGATAAAGAAAATAATAGTGCCTATGTTTTTTTGTGACTGTTTAGAGGGATTGTCACCTGTTTTAGTTTATTTCTTGATTCATTTGTTATTACTCCAGATGTCTTTGGAAGGGTTTATGTGCTTTGATCAAGAATTTATTTATGTATTTGATTATTTTCATAACCTTAAAAGTTAAGATCTATGAAAACAACTGCAGACAGAGATGACTTCAGTGACTAAACTGCACTACATCAGTTTCCAGATACACAAACAGTTTGAAAAACAACTCAGTGGATCAATTGAACAAAGTGATGCATGAACACCCTGAATGTTGACTGCACTGGCACAATAGTGACTTCATTCTTAATATATCACTCAAGACTCTGGCATCATCTTAGCATCCAGTCATCAGCCTGAGCCACTAGATACTGAGCTTATTGAAGACTGTCACATACTTAGTAAGCTACTTATTCTGTTTTTATATCCAGGATTCATTTCTAAGCACTAGTGTATTTTCTAGCTTCACACAACCATGAGAGGCATAACTGAGACAAAGCACTACACACCTTTCCCTTGTAGAACTTTACTTGAGTTTTTCCAATGTGATGCTTCTTTATCATTCATTCATTAATTTTCTATACCTGATTATTCCTCACTAGGGTGACGGCTGTCTGCTGGACATACACCCCAGACCGATCACCAGTTTATCATGGGGGACACACACCATTCACTCACACAGTCACACACTCACACCTATTGGCAACTTAGAGGAAGCCAGACATAGAGAGAACATACAGACTCCACACAGAAAGGTTCCAGCTCAAGGCCTTGAACCTGTGACCTTCTTTCTGTGAGGCAACAGTGCTAACCACTAGTTTTCATATAAAATGTTTATAAGATTACATATTTATATTCCAGTTGCTCTCTAAATTGTCTGTTTTTTTAATTGATTATTTACTCAAAAGATGATCCAAAAAAAGATTCCAACCTCTTACCAATCACTTCCCCTACAGCTCATCTTCACCCTAGACGACCAATTTGGATGAAAGCAACAAAGCTGACTTCACCGCCCAAGCTGCCTGGGAACAGGATTGGGAGACGAAGGATGTCAAAACAAACATCTGGTGTCAGACCCCACTCAATGGGGCCCTGGCACCAACCTCCCAAGGAGAAGTGGTCAAATCCCGAATTCAGGACCAACCATGGCCCCACCATGTTTGGAAAGTCTTCACAGTTGGGGCAGCAGCCCAGTCCACTGTGTGGTTTTAGAGAGGAAGAGAACAATGGATCATCATTGATGCTTTTCACTCTCCTAAGACTAACAGCAGGATTAATCCCCATACAACAGATCAGGAGAAATAAATAAATAATTCATTTCCTTTAAAAAAAAAAAAAAAGCTATATAAATAAAGTGTGCTATTAGAATTATTCTAAAATAATGTGAAAACATATGATACACACATTATATATATATATATATATATATATATATATATATATATATATATATATATATATATATATATATATATATATATATATATACAAATGGACAAATTAAAACAACTTGATGAATACTTCTTAAAACTGTGTTTTAATACAAGTGTGAATAACTATAGCGTTTATTATTAATTGTAATTGTTCAGTAAATATTTTGAATTCAAAAAATACAACTTTGCTACAAGTTTGGTATCAAGTATCATTATCAATACAGGAAAACATATCTTCCTTTGCAACTAAGGAGTGGTTAACATATGTGTTCTGTGTTCATTTCTCACTTATAATCTCAAATTTGTCATAAAGCATCAAAGGCATCTTGAGGACTACCAGCCTGATCAATACTGAAGCTGCTGTCTACTGTCTCCTGCCTACAAAGGAAACATGAATCATGATCTAAATCTGTCTCAGTAACTCATGCCCCCCTTCCCTCTCTTTCTCTCTCTCTTTTTTTTTTTTTAAGTCAAAAAGGCACATTATTCAGGGACACAAAGGGCTGAGTATGTGCGGCCGCCGGCCTTGAGTCATAGATGGACCGTGGAGGGTCAGCTGCTGGTGAAGAGCCGGGTCTGTTGTGTGCTGCACATAGAAATAAAACCCACAGATTCTGGTGCTGTTTAGGCTGAACATTGTTGAATATGTGAAGGCGTATTAAAATGAATTTTGTGCATGTAGGAAAGAATCCAAAACATATTTTCCAGAACTTTGCACACTTGCAGTAATCACGTGCAGCATCCCTTAAAATTGTAAAGATTTAAAAGAAATCTTAAATGTCCCTTTTAACAAGCCAAAAAAGTGTCAAAAACCATATAGTACTTGGTTGAAAGGTAATATTTTAACAACTAAAATACAGAATCTATTTGTAATATATAAACAGGAAAAGGGCACAGACAAACATTGAAAAGGTCAATTTCTGTCTGTGCATTTCATTTCAAATAAAAAATAGTCCAAGGTCCATTTTTGCTATTTGTGATCCTCACTGGTTTACTCCAGCCTGTTTATGTGCATGTTGAGGAGCTCCTCCATTGAAATAAATCATCTTCCTCCAGAAATTAGGTCTAAGTTTTGTTTCTTTTATGATTCTAAGCCATTTATCTAATTAACCTTCATCAGATTTAATAGTCACAGACTTTCTCCAAAAAATGTGATGCTTTTCTTTCACAAATGTGGGATTGACAAAACAGTGAAATTTACAGTACTAATTCTAGAATTGTCCCTGATCACACACATATGAAAAGCTAGCTTAAGAATCCTATGTATCATCCAGTGTGCAGCAGTGATGCTTATATCCGGCCCACCTTTCGATTTCCTGTCAGTTGCAGATCAAACAAAATAACACAGAGGAAGTGATTAATCAGAACTGTCCTCCGCAGCATGTTCTTTGAAAGGTTCCAGCTCTTTGTGCTGTACTGGTTCACTGGTTTGTATCCATCTCATAAGGAAAAGAAACAAGGGGAAACTATTTTCAGCCTAAATCAGCTCAAAAAATCAAGTGTGCACATTAGGAATTTCTGCAAGTTCTAGTTCTGTGTGACTGAGATGTCACAATATCTCACATTCCAGCCAGCATAAGCAAACTGTGGGGTTCAGTGCTGCTGTCAATAGCTCCTCTGTGTCGCCGTCACCTCAGAAACAACAGGAATGCTCATCCACCGCAGACCTCCCTCCATTCCTCCATCCCTCCATCCCTCATCCCTCTGCTGGCACCGCTGCACCACACCGACAAACA
Source organism: Lepturacanthus savala (assembly GCA_030544235.1). Taxonomy (NCBI): domain Eukaryota; kingdom Metazoa; phylum Chordata; class Actinopteri; order Scombriformes; family Trichiuridae; genus Lepturacanthus; species Lepturacanthus savala. The sequence continues at coordinate 22,339,802 of CM060482.1, forward strand.
TACTCACTGCAGGACGATGGATGGGTCTGTCTGAGGAAAAGGCAAAAAAGCAAATGACAGAGAAAAGTAGACAAAAAAGGACGACAGAGACATGTTGTGAGTTCAAATCATTCAAAGATGATCAGTACAAGATAAGATATTAACACCGGACCAAATGGAGATGACTCATTTTCCTGTGTGTAACTTCTCATGCACATAACAGAATAAAATCCCCACAGAAAAAGCAACATAGCATGTATGACGCAGAATGATGTCACCATCTGTTTCTGTATATATATATATATATATATATATATATATATATATATATATATATATATATATATATATATATATATATATATATATATATATATATATATATATATATATATATATATATATATATATATATATATATATATATATATATATATATATATATATATATATATATATATATATATATATCAAGCCACCATCTGGTTTATTTAGCATCTGCTCCTGACTCTGCTTCCTGTAGAGCTAACTAATATTAATGCTTTTATTTGTAATTTCAGCTCATGTTGACCTAAGTGCTGAACACACCAGAGCAGGTAAAAACAAAGACATGATCACAAATTCAAAAAATCACCAGCAGGACAAACTTGTAGATGCATGTAAACATATTTATGCTGCAATGATGTATTTCTGTATAAAAGTTTCAGGTGTGACAGGGACAATTGACTCATCCCAGTTTACAGGAAGTGTGAGGATCTAAAGCTGTTAATTGATCTTTGAGGGAGAAATTATTTGATCTTGGTGATTGCAGATAGTTGAAAAATGTATTTCATTTACTTGCTTGTCAAAGTTTAAAGGTGGAACAAAATATCACCATAATATTTGTGAAGATTGTTGGTGACTACTTTGATGAAGTCATTGGCAGCAAATTGCACAAACTCAGATATACTTTCATTTATCTGCAGGGAAATTTTCTGTCTTCATGTCCTCGAGGCTGACAAGACTGGACCTGTCATTTGGTTTCAGGTGGAGATAAAGCTGAGCATCACCAGCATAACAGTGAAAGGAAATGTTGATTTTGTTCTAATTACTTGACCAAGGGGGGGCAAGAGGAGAATTAGGATGGAGCAGTCATTGGAATCAATAGAGAGGAGCAGGTCAATGTAAACTTTCAGCAGGACAGACGATGGATGATGTTATGATTTAGACAGGGTAAGGTGGAAGTTTAGAAATAGGCCTTTAGTTATTGGGAAAAATAGGATCTAAGTTCTAAGTTATTGATATTTATGAAGATTGTTTCCTTGTAGAAGTTTATCAGAATCAGAATCAACTCTGTACATTGGTATAAATAATTAAGCCTCTGTTATATGAAATAGTACTGAGACATGGTAAAAAAAAATGTTTTGAATGTTTTTATTACTTAAAATAGTCTAAATAATAGATATATTTATGAAATGTAAGAAAAAGTTGTAAACATTGTCTCAGGATGGTTTCATGCTATGTAAATCAATGGGACTCCATTAGGTTGTATACACTAGGAAATTTCCATATTGCATATTGTTGCCATGTGGCAATAAATCGAATTTAGCATATTAGAAAAAACATATAAAAATGGAATTCAAAATTGAATTGAATTAGCATTTTAGAAAAAAAACATATATCAAAAAACATAGATTTTATATCACAGCTTTTTAGAAAAATAAAGATAAATTAATTGTTTCCATATGGTAACACTATGCAATGGAGGGTTAACAAAAGACTAAGTTTTAAAAAAGTAATACAGAAAGAAAGTAGAAAAAAATGTGCAAATCTGTGTAAAAAGTAGAAAAAGCAACTTTCACTCTTTCATGTAGGATCTGATATTCTTTAATCCCTCCTCAGGCCTCTGGTGGTGTCATTTAGACTTCTTTGATTTAAGGGGAGCAACACATTTCATAATGGAAGAGCAGGTATAGGATCTGCTTTACATCTTGTAGCTCTGAGCCGTGTCTCAGTAGCAACACTCAGACCCCAAACAGAAACGCTGTGTATTCAGCGGAGGCCCAGAGATGGAGGGCGGCCTGACATTTCCTGCCCAGATGCCAAGAAAAAGACACGTTCCTCTGCCGGGCACATGATATATCCCCGTATTTCCTGTCTCATAAACACACCCTCCACCTCCTCCACCCCACACTCATAACTTATACCCAGCAGCTGTTTACACACTGCAAAACACCTTAACAAGTGAAAATACCTTATTTTTGATATAGTCCAGAATTGAGTAGGATTATCTTGAAATATCTCATTTCATTGGTAGATAATTTTGTAAAAGTTTCTTTTTTTCTTTATTGGTCAATTTAGCCTTGTTTTCCTAAAATAAGGAAACAGGGACTTTCTTGTCTTAGTGTTGTCTTTTTTTTATCTAATATTATGGACTTTTTTATCTCAGAATTTAGATTTTTATCTTAAATTCTTTGAAAAATATAAAATAAGTAAACATATCTGCTAGTGGAGTAAGATAATAATAATAGTTTTGGAAGTGTTGTTAACTTTTGTCTGTATATATCCAAAATATATGTTTCCTGGAAAAAAAAAAGTAGGATCAGAAATGCTCAGAAATCCAGTTTCACCCTGTGCTAAATGACTCCTTGGCGCTTCTTGTTGCTACTTGTTTCCAGCTTCACACCACTTCCTGATTTAATTTCCAGGGTAACCCCTATTGATTCAGTCTATGATGGAGATCCTTTTATTAAGAACCAATGAGTAAACTTGGAACTTCAATATAAAACAATACAATGAGTCAGCTGCCCAGTCTTTTAATACACGACAGGGAAGATGAAACTGTATCAGTGTTTTTGATGCAGCAGGTTTCCCCTGACAGTGACTAACCTGGAGTCCTCCAGGCTCCGACTGTTACTACACAAAGCTGGGTCCTCTGTTACGAGACTCTGAGTCACAATGTCAGTGAGTCAGATTCTCTACAGATTTCTGTATCAGTCTGCCACAAAACTCTAGTTTCATTAAAGAGCTGAATGATTAAAAGACTCCATGTGTTCACTTTAATTGATACTGGGAGAGATTAACAGTGTAACTACCCAGGTTAATAGTTTGTTTCTGATGTCAATGGTTGGACTAAAGCGCCACCTAGCGACAGCTCCACAGACAGACAGGTGGTCGGTGACCAGAGGAGGATGTGGTGATTAATGGGACTTTTTTTCTTTATTCTTAGCTGCTTATTGGCTGCTTGTGGTTGGCAGAAGGCGGAAAGATCCGAGTGCGTAATGAGCGCTTGCGCGCCGCCTCTCACCTACTCCAGTCAGGTGCTGGTCTCGCTGCCCAGTTTCTAGTGTCTGGACACGGATGGGATGTTGAAAACGTGATCACGTTGACTTTAAAGACAGATTGAAGCAGGTGGAAGACATGAGTGGTAAGTTAACATCACCCAATGCGCTGTTTACTGTGTTTCTATGTGTTCATGTGGAATAAACAGCAGGACTGACCTATTTCTAGTAAATCGATCAAGGAAATTAAATCGACCATACAAGACGTGCACCTATCACTTTGACTTCATGCAATAGTATAAATACTCATACACGTGTAGATATGTGTAAATATGTGTATACTTGTATATCTTCACTAAAGTGACAAGTTTGCATATTTCTCAGTTATTCTCAATGTCAGTTATTTAAAATCCTTTTAAATTGTATATATACATTATACTATACTATTGTCAGTGTTGGAAAGTAACTAAGTATATATATTCAAGTGCTGTAGTTAAATACAATTTGAAAGTCCTTTTCATTACTTTTACATTACTTTATACTTCATATACTTCTATATTTCAGGGAGTAATACTTTTTTTCTTTCTACCTCAGTACATTTATTTGCCAGCTTCAGTTACTATTCAGATTTTAATATTTTACTAATACTTAACATTCTTAACATTCTATTATCTATATTCTATTAAATTGTAGGTTTTAAAGCTAAGATATGCACTTTGTGCTTTGTGAAAAGTGCCAAATATCACAATGCAGTACTTTTACTATTAATATACTCAAAGTATACAATTTGGCATATTCAAAATTTAAATCATTAAAATGCTCTCACATGTATTAAGTTATTAAAAACAAGTCATATATTAATATAACAGTAATGTATTGTATATGTAATGTATATATATACAATACACACATACACACATGTATGTTTTTTTATAACAGTATTTCTAATTTTACTTTTACAAGTAAAAATAGAGATATGAGTACTTTTTCCACCACTGATATTTTTTGAATATAAGGTACAGTATTTGAATGCAGGATCCAGGATCATGTTCCCTTAAACTTTTTTGCATAATTTCTCAGTGACTTAAATTCTGTTGACATTATATTATACTATATTACTATATAATGCTCCATGTTTTAATATTTCTGACAGCATGATTTTGCTCAAAGTAAGTGAAAATCAAAATACCACAGTAAGTCATAGTTTGACAACACAACTTTTATTAATGGAAATTAAACCCAAATGTTCAGGATTGGAATGTTTAGCATTGCAGCTGCTGTTTTATACTTTACCTGCCTGCTGCATTCTGCTACCATTCAGTTCTTAAAAAAAAAAAAAAAAACACCAGACCAAACATCAAAGTACAATTTTTATTTTCTAGCACTTTTCTAGAAGTGTTTAGGTGCAACAACATGAGGGCAGTGTCTCTATAGACTGTTTAAGAGATTCCAGGCAGAGGATCTAGACAAGCCTCAACCTGCCTCATCAGCTGCACACAGCAGCACCTTCACTTACAGGTAACACAAAACCTAGAGACATGACTTCCCACAGACTCATTTTCATGACTAATGTATCTTTAGGCGGTTTCTAAAATTGACCATTTAGTAATTTACTATATAGGAACGTCAAAAAGACACGTTAACAGAAAAGTCTTTAAATTTCTTTCTTAGAAAAAAATTGTAAGCATTATAAAATGAAATGAAATGCAAAACTGCAGTGAGACAAGAGAGAAGCTGTTGAGCTGAGCCTCTATGTGATTACAACACACTCACTACATTTGTTAAATGAACCAAAAGGAGCCGTGGTATTCTGACTGTAGACCAACACAGGTTTGGAGGCATGTGTTGTTGTTGTACTGTGCCTTATTCAGCAGTTTCTCCCTGGATGTGTTGGTCTGGTAAAAGCTTTATTGCCCATGCATCAGTGATAAGGGAATCACCACTTCTATTGTTTTAAATACTACAAGAAAATAATTGTGATTATAACTCGTGGTTAGTTAAACTCTTGGTTCTATCTGCTCTATCCACTTTCCTTGTCTCCAGAGACAAGGTGTTTTTTTACGGTGTTTGATATGAGTCACGCCACTATTTGCATTCCTGTTCTCTGAGGTACTGACCCAGTGTCCTCCTCACTATAGTTTATGACCCCGAACAGCACAACCTTTGATCTACAGCAATTAAACCATGTCTGCTGCAGTTTTATTAACTCAGTGGCTGCAAAGTCTTAATGCAAACATTATTGTCTTTTACGCAATCACAGGTACCTTTTTATGTGAGATTTAGCACCATTTCTTTTGTCTATAAGGAAAATAACTTCAGGTATTCATCCATCAGACAGAATATTTTGTAGGGAGTAAATCTTCCTCTGCTGCATGTCTTGGAGCAGTTCCTGTAAGGATTCATTCCATGACAGTGCAGCAGACCAATAATTCTTTATTCATCTTTAACCCTCCTCTTGTCATCCAAAATGCCCCAATATAGAAGATTTTACATCCATAATAATCCATATATTATTGCCTAAATGTTGTGTTTGAATTTGCTATTAAGCCTCTATTGTATGAAATATTACTTAGACATGGTAAAAATGTTTTGAATGTTTTAATTACTTAAAATGGTTTAAATTATAGATATAATTAAGAAATAGAAGGTTAATGGCTGGAAGGCCTCATTGACCCAAGCTCATTTTCTAGTTGAAAAAAGCACAATCTATAGATTATTTGACTCTAGATACTTAGATGAAACAATATGTGCTATTTATCACAGACTACTGGGATCTGTGACCAATAGTGGGCAATGTCATGGAACCTTTTGGACAATCAGATTAAATTTTTCAGAGAAAAAACTTGCAAATTGACCTGAATCGACCAGAACTAGAGGTTTAAATGGAGATATTTAAAACTACTTATTTTTGTTGAACAGTAGAAAGACTGTGACTGTTTAGAATAATAGCAGCATATTGTCATGATCTACTACTGATGGCTCAGATATGTGTGTTATAAAAATAAACAAACGGCAAAGGAATTCGCCACAGGGGCAAAATATTGTGTCTAGGACTTGATATGTGATCTGTGTGCATACCTGGCCCTCAGGGCTCCACATGCTGAACACTGTCAAAATAATTCTGGAGTCACTCAATTCAGCAACAAAACATTAAAAGCATGCACACTCATCTCAATCTGTGCACATTGGATCCTGATCATTTTATTTCTGACCTTCTCCTGCAGGTGTGACAGATTGGGAGGAGGAGGGCGACATGGCTCAGGAGGAGGTCCGATCCCGTCCTACCTGGTCGGAGGAGCGCTGTGAGGAGCTGTGGGATCGCGTGGAAGGAGTTCGACACAAGCTCACACGCATCCTCAACCCGGCCAAACTCACCCCGTACCTACGGCAGTGCAAAGTCATCGATGAGCAGGATGAGGACGAGGTGCTGAACTCCACACAGTACCCACTGCGTATCACCAAGGCTGGTGAGGAAAAAACTCTAATAAAAAAACATCAATAATTCAACATAGTAGTAACTAAGGCTTTGCAATTAACTGAATTATATTGGAGTTGTTGTTTTGTGTGTCAAATGATCTCCAAAGTCATAGAAGTTGATGTTTTTCCCTTGAAGTTCCCTTTGATATTGTTAATAATGAATGAAAAGAAACACCATTTTCATTAGTTTATAAACACAGTACAATTAACACTGATAAGGCACACCTATATAATGAAAACCATTTCAGGTAACTACTGAATGCCTAGAGTGTGCAAAGCAGTAATCAAAGCAAATGACAGCTATTTTGAAGAAACTAGACTATAAAACATGTTTTCAGTTATTTCCTCTTTTTTGTTGTACCATAAACATGTGTTCATTCATAGTTTTGATGCTTTCAGTGAGAATCTATAATTTAAATGTTACAGCGTTTGGGTTCTCAGACCTTTATTAGGTAGTTCTGGCAGTTACAGTTTTGGGTACAAGTGGACACAGATGCCATTAACACAGAGACATGGCATTTTTTTCGAACTATAAAAAAGAGAATTAAATACATAGATCCAATACAAGGGTGGTGTTGAAAAAAACGGGAAAATACCAGAAAAAAGGAAAACATCAATACAAATATACACAAAGTAGATGAATCGTCACTAGAATAATTAATAGTCAATTACAAAATTAAAATAAATATCCAAAAGAGATGCATGTCATATCAGTCAGCAGTGCATATACATATGTCTTAGAAAAGTAGTCATAAAAAAGCAAAAATGATCATGGAAATATGTTAAGTAGATAAATATTCATAGAAAAACATTTAAAGCCTTTTGGAGCCAATGTTTGTAAAGTAAAGATCCAACATCCAATATATTATGTAATATATTATATCAAGAGATCCAACTACATCTCTTGATATAATATACTTTTTTATACATTATCTCAGTGTATTACCACATGACCAGTGTGTAAAATACCTAGAGTGCCCCTTTAATGTTTTAAAAATCCCAAACAAGACACTATTATGTGTGACTGATAATGGCTGTCAAGCATGAACAGATGGTGAAGATAAATGATGTGAGAGAAACCAGCCGGAGCTAAACAGAGAGAGAGAGAGATGAAAGACACCACTAAGTAAAGAGGAAAATATGTTGGAGAAGAATGAGGAGTGAACCAAGATAAAGAGAAAGAAAAAATGGTTCAATATCAAATTCATATCATTGTTGTGTCTGTGCCAGTCATTTAACTCAGGATTGTGATTCATGGTGTGATCCTCCCTTCAAAGAGAACTGAGCATTTTTGTGGTTCGACTATTTCAACTTCACAGTACAAAAACGCTGACAGTTGAAGACATGAAGACAGTGGCTGGGAATGAACTCTTCCATGTTATCACTGGTGGAAAGTAACAAAGTACACTGAGCCAAGTACAGTGCCTATATATACTGTATATATATATATATATATATATATATATATATATATATATATATATATATATATATATATATATATATATATATATATCTCCATCTTCACACTGTACTGGGAAGTAACTAAGTACATTTTGTTGTACTGAAGCACAATTCTGAGGTACTTTACTCAAGTATTTCCATATGATGCTACTTTATATTTCATCCCACTGTTTTTCAGAGGGAAATATTCTACTTTCTCCTCCACCACATTTATCTAAAGCTTTACGTTACTTTTCAGATGCAGATTTGACACAAATAATAATAATAATAGAAGCTTTTAAAACAGAGTTTTACACAGTTAAAAATTAAACCAGTGGTTTCAACCGTCTTTGATGTCTGACAAACAGCAGAGTGAAGTCGACTCATATATTACATGATTATTAACAGTTTCAATATTTCACAGAAAATTGGTGATAAAAGTGAGAAAAGGTTTAAAAAGTTAAGCAGCCTTTTTCTCTCCCATTAATCATCTGAGGACCCCTCACATTTATCTGCTGACCCTTGGGAGGGGCCCAACCCCTATGTTGTAAACACTGATGCAGCATATTAATAATCTAATGATGTCATTTATAATTAAATGTCAGAGGGGGGAAGTTATTAGTTTCACTTTAATAATTTAGGTATATCTTACTGCTAATACATATGTACCTTTTAATTGTAATGGAGTCATTTTACAATGTCTATTAGTTTTTACTTTAATAAAGGATAATTCTTCCACCATTGCATATTATTGTACTTTTCAGACTGTGTTTGTCCTTTTTGTTGAACAGGCCGGTTACTGGACATTCTACGAGGTCAAGGTCAGCGAGGTCTTCAGGCCTTCATGGAATCACTGGAGTTTTACCACCCGGAGCAGTTCACCCAGCTGACTGGAGAAAAGGCAACGCAGCGCTGCTCCCTCATACTGGGTAAGCAGGGACTGGACTCCACTGGACAAAAGAATAGAAACAAAACCATATCCACTGTGAAAATATTTACTAATTTAAAGGTAGCGTATTTTTCCTAACCTGTTTTTTGACTGTGTGTGTGTGTTTATATATCATATAACAGATCAAACATAAAAATAAAAAAAAAAAAATGGAAAATTTCCTCTTGAGAAATTTTAAAAGGGCTCTGGGTGCTACTGAAGTAGTGTGTGCAATATGATGAGCTTCTATAGATATTTCAAACAAATAATACTAGTAAATTTATGAAATTAGGAGCAGTATTTATTCAGCAATGTATATCTCTTAAACATGTTTACTCTACACATATGGAATTTAAAAATTCCATACTTTTTCCAGACTTTTTTTTGTCTGCAGCCCGTTCTCAGATCGTAAATCATTGCAGGCTTCCTCACGCCCATCAACGAGAAAAGATCAGGGATTATGAGACATTACTGGTTATTAGTCATCATTTCAGATAGAGGCATGATAATAGTATCTGATTTAATTTGCCTTTATTTTCTCGATTTAAGACTCTGGGAGATACGAATGTCATAAAAGAAGAGAATAATGACATGTTGATGGAGTAGGAGCTGAAGAGAGCCAGTAAATTCCCAAAATCAGATAAAGTAATCTCAACAGCACACTTTATTATACAAAAGCAGCCCACAGGCCCCTGTGAGCTGTGTCAGGAAGCTGCCGGAACAACATGACATCATATCATGCAGGGAATACACAGGAAAAAACACTTTAAACCATTTCATGTCTATCAACAACTATAAAACTAAACATGTAATTTCTCATAATTGTGATGATTAAGCAATTATGAGATAAGGCCTCAGATTTTTTTTTCCATTTGGTGAATGCAATACACTTCCATAGTAAAAACATGTATTTAACAAAAAGACACTTCACTTGAAAATAGAGGAATAACCAATAATGGACATAAGACTATCTATGTATTACAATAGACTTTCTTTCTTTTTCTTTTGTTTTTTTTTGTAACCATTACTGTTACGGTTTAATTTTGACAATCTACATTAAATCCAGGACTTGCTTTTTAAGAGAAATAATGCACAGGTATTTATGAGACACAGGCACAAGAACCAGCAACTCAAAGTTATCTTGTACAATAGTACTTTTTTGTCATGATCCTCAATCAATAAATCAATCAATCATTCTTTATTAATACAGCATTTTTCATACATTTAAAAACATAAAACAGGTACACAGGTAGACATATAAACTACAGTAACCCCCAGCCCCTTTCCACTTTTATACACACATACACACACATTAACACACACACATACACACCCAGCAAAAAGAGAAAAAAGGAGGAGAAGCACGTACAATTACTGGATCTGTATATGTAGTATACAATGAAAGAAGCTTGTAAACTTCAGTTTTCCCAAATATGTACATATGACTGTATGAGTCATTTAGGAGCTAGACACATAATCATACACTTGTCGACCTGTTTGAATCCCCAGACGAGGAAGGTCCAGAGGGTTTGACCCAGTTCCTGCTGCTGGAGGTGCGTAATCTGAGAGAACGTCTTCGTAACAGCCGCCTGTGTGAGCGGCGGCTGTCCCAGCGCTGCCGGATGGCGGAGGAGGAACGCAGCCGCGCCGAACGTAAAGCTCAGGAGTTACGGCACGTCAGGTTGCAGCTGGAGAGGTTGGTAGTTGGTTCCTCTGAGTTTGCCGAATGCAGAAAATCTGGATTTAGAAGCATGATGAATGACAACTTACTGATTTAGAGAAAAAAATGCTTCCTCATGAAGCTTTTGATTGTGAGCAAAAAATGATTGATACCTGATATATTAAAATTTTTGACTTGATGATTTTTTAGATGGCACTTGAAACACATTGTTTTTTTATTGTGTTGCACAAAAATGAATCAAGTAGAAACAGTAGGAGAGTTGATTTGATTGTTGATTTGTGATCTCCAGGCTGCGTCAGGACTATGAAGTGGCCAATCGAGAGCTGGGGAAGCTGAAGGACAGACTCCTGGAGCAGGTTGTGAAGTACTCCAGGGCCATGGAGGAGCAGGGGAAAGCCTCCAGCCGAGAGAAAGACCTACTGACACAGGTACAGCATCGATGAGGACAGAAAAAATGACTTTATATTTTTGGCTTTACCATAGAAGGCTGGCATAGGGACACCTCATGTGTTTTACTCAGAATATGAACTTTGATGTAACAAAATCCCAGTAAAGAATAAGAAAAGATACTTGAATAGGTACAAATTCTCATTTATTCCACTATGCATTACTCTGTTGAAGTCAGGCCGTTAACAGAGGGTTTCTGTATTGTAATGTTATGTATATACAGTACAGGCCAAATGTTTGGACATATGTTCTCATTCATTGTGTTTTCTTTATTTTCATGACTATTTACATTGTAGATTCTCACTGAAGGCATCAAAACTATGAATAAATACATATTTACGGTATGTAGCAGCCTGTATGTCCAAGACAAATTTCCCTCTGGATATAATAGGGCCAAGTAATGTTAAATCTTGAATCTCGAAGTGCTTTATCCGCATATTATTGGATATTAATATCTAGGATACATCTGGCACAATCTCAGTTTGTTACTGACAAGGCAGAGACACATCAGTATTGAAAAGTGAAGGGAGGAGATCCGAATATTTTCTCAGCTGATCCAGAAATATATTTTGATGAATTTGCTAATTAAAGAAAGTCCCCTCAACATGTCTGCCCCTGTTCCTCTGAGCTGGCTGGTGAACATCTGGTTGTCAGTTAATTACAAAACCGTTTCACTTTAGGTTTTGGAAGAGGCGTAAAGGAAAAAAGAAAGAACGCACGATAAGGCAGCAGATAAAAGTGCCGCAGGCAGAGAAACCCACAACTGCAAGTTCATTTTCCCACTAGCTGAGCAGATGTAATCTCACATATATTTAGTTTTCTGTGCTGCAACATGCCGACCAACCCGCTGAGGTCTGAACCACACTGAATACCACCTAAACCCTGGACAGGATTTTCTGTAGATACTTGTTGCTGCATTTTTAAACTTGGCTTCATTTCAAAACAACAACTGCCTGGTGTAGAAAAGGGATAGTTTTAAAATGTCTTTATGGCTGCTGTGTTCTGTATCCACACAGGTGGAGGAGCTGAAGTCCAGGCTGACCGAGGCAGAGAAACAAACAATCGACTCCCCAGAGAATACTGCACCAACTAGAAGAAACAGTCTGCTCTCCAATGGAGGACATGGTCCTCCACCAGCTGTACCAGAAAGGCTGCTGCACTCAATGGACATCCAGAAAGCCAAGAGAACCGGGACTCAGACAAGGGACTCGGTTCCTGCCACTGGAGTCGATGTATGTTTTTAAATAGACACTGGTTCAACCCTCAAAAATCTAAATCCGCTACAGGACTTTTATGATGTTTTGATGTGTTGAATGTTTGGTGTGATTCATGTTCTAAAAATGTTGTTTGTGTTGATGATGCCAGGCCCTGATGGACATCCTGCAGCAGGACCGCAGGGAGGCTGCAGAGCAGAGGCAGGAGCTCTGCAACATCATCACCAGAACACAGGAGGAGCTGCAGAGCTGCGAGGAGCACCGGGACAAGGTCGACACTCTTCAACACTCTGGTGTATAGTGTAGCCATATGGAAACAATTACTTTATCTTCATTTTTCTAAAAAGCTGTGATATAAAATCAATGTTTTTACAATTAGATGTGAAAAGGAGGCTTTTATTTTTGAAGGACATACAATTTATGAGGTCACATGACCAGGATATCCAGGAAATTTAACTTGAATTTAGAATTTTCTATTTTGAGGTTATAATTTTTTTTCTAATATGCTAAGCTAGATTTTCCATATGCAAATATGGAAAATTCCCAGTGCATACCACCTAATAAATTCCCATTGACTGCAAGTCAATGGGAATTTATTATGGACATAGCATGAAACTATCCTTGAAAAAGCTTTTCAGTAATTTCCCTGTGTAAACCATAACATCCACCATCCTTACATTGTCTAAGTAATATTTCATGCAATAGAGGGTAAATTATATAGAATATGTGTAATACACTACAAAAAAGCAACAGGGGATATGAGAATAGAGGTTGTAACGGGCCGTCTGTTTGCAGCTGGAGTCCCAGTGTGAGCAGCTTCAGCTGAAGGTGAGGACGCTGCAGCTGGACTGGGAGACGGAGCAGAAGAGGAGCATGTCCTACTTTAACCAGATCATGGAGCTGGAGAAGGAAAGAGATCAGGTCAGTGTGTGTTCAGGGACTCACGGCTCACCTGCAGCGGTGGAAAATAACTAAGTACATTTTCTCAAGTTCTGTACTTAGTATAATTACTTTACTTGAGCATTTGAATGCTACTTTATCCTTCATTACATTTCAGAGGGAAACATTGTGTTTTTTATTCCATTTATGTGTTTGATTCAATGGAAAATATAACAAGCTCTTAAAATACAACTCATCCTATTTGGATGGTCTTACAAACAGCAGTGTGTAGTCGGCTCATATTTCACTATTCAATGTTAACAGCTCCACCAAAGTAGAGATTTTTTTTCCTTTTTTCCCTCTAAACTTTTCACATGTTTCATTTCAATAAATGTTCAAATGATCTAATACTTCACCAATGAGAGATAAGGGAAAAACTCCAAAAAGTGAAAACAGATTAGTGAATCAGAACATACACTTCAGTTCAAAAGTTTTAGAACACACATTTTTACATTTTTATTGAAATTTCAGCAATTTAATACCAATGAACACCTTATAGATTTATTAGAGTCCAATATATATATATTTTACTGTATATGAATATATGTAGGTGAGTATATGTGAAGTTGTGATGTCACTACTATACAGTCACCACCAACACCCCCACAGCCATTTAAAGAGGAGGAGGAGAGGCTTAGAAAGAAGCTGGAGAAAAGAAGTGTAAAACTATACTGAGATGATCTTTGCTACTTCAAATCTTGTTAGTGATGAAAAATTCACAATAATAAAACAGGAAAGTGTAGAATATGGGACATTTAAATGGTACAAAAATAATCAGTTAACTACCCAACGACCCAAAAAAGACAGATATCATTTGTCAGGAATCAAGTAATAGTTAACAACTTAGACATCCAGCTTTTCTGCAGTAATGGACTTAAATAAACCAAGTTTCTCTGGGTAATTAACCCCCGTCTGTATATCAGCATGGATGAAGCCTGATGTCTGGGTCTTTTCTAGGACTAGAGCTCTAGAGCTATCAGAGTGATAACATATTGCATCTTCATCATCTTTTTTACTAGTGATTGTTTGCATCCCTGATTTCTATACACCATTCAATCTTCTTTTCTGGTCTCTTTTCCTCTTCAGGCTCTGCGGAGTCGGGACAGTCTGCAGCTGGAGTACACCGACTGTCTCCTGGACAAGAACCGGCTGCGTAAATCCATCGCGGAGCTGCAGGCCAACCTGGAGCAGCAGCAGAGAGAGCTGGAGCGGGAGAGGGAGCGCAGCCGGGAGAAGATGGAGCAGGCCAGCTCCTGTTTGCACTGCGTGAGTTAGCAGGGCTAAAGTTAGGAGTGAGCCGCAGGAACATGTGACATTTTACATAGTAAATTTTGTATTTGCTTCCTCTGCAGTCCCACCTGTCTCTGTGCAGCGAGGACCAGTGCTACGGCCCCTGCTGCTCCCTCGGCCTGGACCTGAGCCCTCAGACCAACAGGACTCACGCGCTGCTCAGAAAGGTCACATCCATGGTTACCATACTTATTACATTACTCACAGGCCCAGTGACAGAAGAAACAACCTGTCATTTGAATCAGTCCCAGTGGTTTTCAGTTTAGAAATGTGGCTGTTCTTCATAAGAACTGGAGCCGCTGTTCATTTAGTGTAAATATGTGGTTGTGTGGTGAAAAATAAAATAGAAAGCCTTTATTTGAGAACTTTGGAAATTATAGAACACTTTCTTTATATATAGATATACACTACTGTTCAAAAGTTTGGGGTCACTTAGAAATGTCCTTATTTTTGAAAGAAAACCACTGTTTTTTCTAAATGAGGATAACTAATCAGAAATACAAGGGCTAAATGGCTATTCTAGCTATAAATGTCTGGTTTTTGGTGCATCAATATCTACATAGGTGTATAGAGGCCCATTTCCAGCAACTATCACTCCAGTGTTCTAATGGTACAATATGTTTGTTCATTGCATCAGAAGGTTAATGGATGATTAGAAAACCCTTGTGTTATCATGTTAGCACAGCTGGAAACAGTTTAGCTGATTAGAGAAGCTAGAAAACTGAAAGCAAAGTTTGAAGGAAAAAAAATATTTCAAATACATTATTATTTATAATAATAATGTCTTGACTATATTTTCTTTTCATATTACAACTCATGGTGGTCAATAAAAGTGTGACTTTTCATGGAAAACTGGGTGACTGGGTGATTGTCTGGGTGACTCCAAACTTTTGAACAGTCGTCTAAATATCAATACAAAATGTAGCACAGAATATAGTATTGCATAAAATGGGGGGAAAAGCAGTTGTATTAGTGTAAATTTGAGTTGACAATGTTCACGGCTTTGGGAAAGAAGCTGACCATGTCCAACTGTTTTGGGGATTGCAGCAACATGTTGGTTTCAAATTGTTATGATGCTATGCATGGAATGCAGCTTCTGGGCTGCCAAATATATTCTTCAGCTAGACAAAGATCCTATTATTGTCTGAGAGTATGAGACATTGTAGTAGATTGTTGTGTAAGCCTCAGCATGTTGATACTTGGGGGATGTTTCTCAGTAGCTGTGAAGTCATGCTGCTATATTGACTTGTTTTTTTCCGTCTCACAGACGCCCTCTAGAGGTCAAGCCAATGACAACTCAGAGGGTTGGTTCTTTTACCTGATTCCTACCTTCATGCTCAAGTTTATGCAAGACAATACTTTTACTGAAGTACTGTGTGTACCTTTTTATGGTTGTACTTTTTTTTATTTGGGCGTTTTCTCTGTGCTCTTTCACAGATTCTCGTTCCAACTCAGAGGAGAATCTGCTATCCTCAGTGAGTTTCACCGCTCGGATCATTACGTGTGAAAAAGAATGAAAGCAATGGTCAGAATTGGGGTATTATTTATTTATCCCTCTACCCTCAGGCAGAAGATAATGAAAAGGAAATAAATCGTCTCTCCACGTTCCCATTTCCACCTTGTATGAACTCCATAAACCGACGATTCAACACAGAGTGAGTTTATCACTGTGTTAAAATTATTCATTATTTCTTCACTCTTAATTCATTTGACTAACGTCCCTTTTTTCTGCGAAGGTTTGACTTGGACTCCTGGGGCAGTGATGAGAATGAGAACATAACAGGTATATTTAATTCTGTCATTTTTTACAAAAATAGGAAAAAGTACTAATAGAACAGTATAAAAATATTACATTACAAGTAAAAGTCTTACATGAAAAATTCAACTTAAAGAACAAAAGTATTGGGAGCAAAATATAAAGTACTTTAATAGTTTAATCTGTTTGACATATATAACACCATTAGATTATTAATACTGAAGAATGTGTACATAATAGTTTAATACTACTATAAAACTAAAATCCAATGGTTCCAAGCCTAGGGGTCATGGGCCTGCCAAAAGGTTATCAGATAAATGTTAGGGATTCAAAAATCTGTTTTCATATTTGAGACTTTTTCTCATATTTAACTATGTGTTGTATTTTAATAGCTTGTTGTATTATCCATCGAGACAAATCTGCATCTGAAAAGTAGCTGAAGCTGTCGAAAAGAACATATGTAGTGGAGTGGAAGTATAAAGTAGTATAAAGTACCTCAATTTTATTTACATGGATACAGTACTTTAGTAAATATACTTTGGTACTTTCCACCACTGACAACCATCACAGTCCAATCAGCCCAATTTACAATGATTGGTTTAAAGTGGAAAATGTCTTTTTAGGTTAATTTTGAATGGACTCCAGGGGCTACTGCTGGAGTGTATATGATGAGCTTCTACAGAGATTTTAAACAAATACTAGTCATTTTTCACCTTTTTCAAGAAGAAATTCCACACTTCAGTTACATTAACAGCAAACTTAAAAACTTAAAAAAGACCATTCAAGGAGAAGGTTTTTCCTCATGTTTTTTAGAATATACTGTAGGGTGAAAGCTGCAGCTGCTGCTATGTGGACTGAACAGACAGCAACAATGGAGAAATTCTGTTCCCCAAATACTTATGTGAACCCTGGTGGGATGAGGATTCAAAATTTGATTTGAAGATGAAATCTAACACTTTAACATCTAACATCTGTATGGGCTTTTGCAATGATATTGAAACATAATAACTCACAGCAACATATTGAAAAAGAAAACTATGAACTAGTTCTATTTTTTTTGGAACTATGAACAAACTAATTAGGGCCCGAGCGGCGACTGCAAGGCAGTCGCGGTACGCGAGGCCCTATTGTTCTTCGTTTGACACTTCAGATTTTTTCCGCGTAATCAACTGCCTTTTTGGGGGCCTGAACATACATGAAAACTCACCAAATTTGGCAGCTGCATCGGGCCTGGTGAAAATTTACGTATTTTATAGGATTTGAATATGGGCGTGGCAAAATGGCTCTATAGCGCCACCTAACATTTTTCAAAAGAACACCCTCACCATATAGTTTCACATAGAGGAACGAAATTCGGCACACACATGTATCAGGTCAAGACGGACAAAAAAGACCCCGGGTACCGATAGCCTAACTCCAACAGGAAGTCCACTATCTTGAATCGAACATCGCCAAAAGTTGCAGAAATCGCTGTTTGCAGGCATTGTACTTTGGCGAACTAGTCCTAGGAAATTGCCAACAGCGACTTCAAATTTTGGTTGTAGCATCTAAAGGGCTTGATCATGAAAAATCATTGAAATGGTGAGTTTTCATCGGAGGGCGTGGCCTCGGCGAGGCCTCAAATTCTGATGTTTCACCATGAAAAAGAAAGTTGTGTTTTCTCCATGAAAGGAACATTCTAACTGCATTAAATTGATGGTGTATGATGCTGGTCCCGCCCTGAACACGTGTATATGTTTATATTCACGCCACGTCAAACCGCCCCCTGCTGGCAGCAGGAAGTCACTGTCGTCACGCTTTAATGAATTTCTCAGAGGAAATTATGGATAACCACTTCAAATTGTGTTTATGGCATGTCAAGACCTTTGTGATGAAATGTCTTTAATACCATGAGTTTTCATTGGAGGGCGTGGCCTCGGCGAGGCGGCGAGTTTCCATCCCTCGCCATGTGACATCAACTCATCATAACTTCCACATGCTATATTCTATCTGCACCAAATCTCTGATGCTTCATAAGGGTCCCGCCCTGAATATATTTATATACTCATATTCACTTACACTCATAGCGCCCCCTATTGGTAGCAGGAAATAACTTTCAAATGTAAAGCCCCATCCTTTATCTTTAACCTAGACTTACGAAATTCATGACACACATGGAGTACTGCAGGACAAACAAAAAAGCCTCTTGGATCCATATCCTAAGTCCAACAGGAAGTCGGCCATCTTGAATTGAACGTCAGCGAAATCGCCGTTTCCAGGCATTGTACTTTGACGAACTAGTCCTAGGGATTTATCAGCAGTGACTTCAAATTTTGGCTGTGGCATCTAAAGACGTCAATGATGAAAAAACATTGAAATGGTGGCTCTAAAGGTTAGGGCGTGGCCTCGGTGAGGCCTCAAATCCTGATGTTTCGCCATGAAAAAGGAAGTTGTGATTTCTCCAGGAAAGGAACATCCTAACTGCATGAAATTGATGGTGTATGATGCTGGTCCCGCGCTGAACACGTGTATATGTTTATATTTCATTTTGAAATTCGTGACCTGAACTTTAAACTGATTCATGTAGAAAATGAACTTTCCCAACACTGGTTTTGGTATGATTTGGTGTTTCTACAGTAAATATTTTGGAGACACTTGCAAATTTAAAACAGAGATCCTTTCTGTACTAAGAGGCTGCCCATTCAGATTTAGTAAATCTCTCAGATATTTTGAGCAAGTTTCTCTACAAAGTTGGAATCGTGTGTACGTTGTAAGCTGTGGCCAGGAGGAGAGTGGAATGAGAAAAATCTAGATTTTTTTTTTGTTCTCCTACACTCTAATGGATGATGTCACCCACTGAAGCACCAACATTCTGTCCCATTGGCAGGCTCCCATTATAAACTCATAATTTCAGCAAAAATGTGGAATAATACATTAATGCACAAGACATGTGTCTACAGTTCAAAGTTTAACTGGAGACTCTAGGTAGCTACTTCCTTCCAGTTATAGTTCATTGTTGTAGGGAGTAGGCTCTGTGAAATTGTCCCAGAGCCCTAATTAGAAGAAAAAGAAAATAACTAAATTAAAATTATTCATATGAATTACATGATTCTGACTGAGTTGGTGTTTGCAGGTGAGCAGATTGAACCTTCTTTATCAGATTCCTGGATCTCTCTACACTCTCACCCCTTCCCCCCGGACCTGGTCAACCTTCCTGCAGTCGCTGCACACACCCCCAATGCCAACCTTCCCAGGTACACACTGTTCTGCTGCCTGTCAATCAAAGCAACTAAAACATATTAATCACCAACCCCTTTATAGATAGTAGTAGATGAAAGTGACTATGATGCAACTTTAATTTGAATTTGATTTCATTTTAAATACATTTTTAAAATCTGCCTCATTGGCGATTGTGTGTATATTACCTGTGATTTCAGCATAGGGTTATTTTAAAATGGTACAGTCAACTGACTTCAAATTATACACAGGAACATGTAGAACAGGAATGCTGTGGAATTTGCTGAAAACAATTTTTATTTTTAATTTTTTTTTACATCTGCCTCATTAGCTATACAGTGTGTATTGGTTGTGATTTCAGCATGGGATTATTTTAAAATGGTACAGTCTACTAACTTCAAATTATCCTCATAGATACTCAGGGACATGTAGAACAATAAGTTGTCAGGAAATATTATGAAATTATTTTCTAATAACTTTTTAAAATCTTCCATGATTCATTTAATGAATTTTTAAAATGTGATGATGATTGGTTTTGCTTAATTTGTATTATTTTCTTTCAGTTTGATTATTAAAAGCTTTGTGATAAAACATCAATAAAGTAATTGCAGAGTAATGTATTTCAATAATACAACTTCAATTGATACCTGTTTCAACCAGGTGCACTTGAATGCACCATGAAGTTGCATTACCATAATAGTTGTGTAAATAGGCACTCAAATTTAAATCCCCACCATTCCAATTGGATATATATATATATATATATATATATATATATATATATATATATATATATATATATATATATATATATATATATATATATATATATATATATATATATATATATATATATATACTATACTAGTGCAAAATATTCACACTATGTACAACAAGGTGTGAAGTTATTTAATAAACTCTTAAAGTATAGAAAAACAAACAACATAAAGTTTTAGCTTCATAAATGATTAGACTCTTAGTGTTATGTTAGCTTTGGTCAATGTTTATCACACCATTCTTATCTTTTGCCATTTTTCAGGATGACCCCCCTCTCCCCGTCTTCAAGTCCTCCGACCTCACCGAAGCAGGGTAGAGCCAGCCTGGCTGATGATATCACGCTGGTCGGAGGAAACCGAACAGGGATCTTTGTCAGCTACGTGAGACCTGGTTCCACAGCGGAACAATGTGGACTGAAGGAGGGCAGTGAGCTGCTGGAGGTGTGTGTCAGACTGTGTGTGCTGTTGTCAATGAACAGCGTGTGATGAACTTCAAGAAGAGCATGATGTTTCAGCTCATATGTATATTTGTAGACATATTTTGGACAAATGCACAAAGTTCTAAATTGCAAAATAGTTCAAATGCAATGAAACATGAGATACAGATAAAAAGATGAACATAAGACCATAGAAGGCTATAACATAACATTCTGTATTTTCTCTGTGTTGTGCAGCTGGAGCGGGTTCTGTTTGGTGGGGGGAGTGTTCTGCTGGGCCAGTGCACCGCTGAGGTCGCCCACTTTTCTCTGCAGTGGTGGACTGAGCCTTCATCACTCAAACACCAGAGCAACCAGGAGGGTGTGTCCCTTATCTCAGAGAGGATCTGCACACAGACATCTGAAGTTCTCATCCAGTGAAACGCATAGTTCATTCATTCATTCAGCCATCCCTCTGTGTTCTGTCCTCAGCCTACTCCAAGCTTTGCTCTCAGATCTCATCGCCTACTTTCATGGGTGCTGACTCCTTCTATGTGCGTGTCAATCTCAACATTGAGCCTCTGGGGGATCCACCATCTCTGGGTGTGTCCTGTGATGACATCTTACACGTCACAGACACACGGCACAACGGGAAATACCACTGGCGCTGTTCGCTGGTGGACCCAAGCACAGCCAAGCACCTGCAGGCAGGAACCATGCCCAACTATAACAGGTACACTTAGACCAGGGTTCAGCTGCTATGTTACATTAGCTGTCCTACTGCAGTAGCTCTGACAAACAAAGATTTTTACCTCTTCCAAGGTAACTAATTAAAAAAATAGTCAAAATAATCACGTTTACCAAATTTCATATCTATAATAGCTATAACACTGTGAGATTCCTGGTTTCTAAATGTAAATGGTCATTCAAACAGGCACTGTTTGGTGTTGATATCTGGCAGCTGCATAGCTTGGCCATACGTTTGGTGGAGGTCTGCACTCTGCTTTTCTAGTTAAAATGGGGTTTTAAGCCATAAAGTATATTAAAAATAATCTCTAAGCAGCTAATTTGAAGAGCTCAGCACTTAGACTGTAAATAAATTGTATTACACTATTTTGCATTTCAGGGCACAACAGTTGTTACTTGTGAGGTTACGGAAAATGGCCCTGGAGCAAAAGGACTTCAAGAAGAAGGTGGTAAGTCTTCAAAATATATGTTATATGAAAAGATGAGTTATACATACTACAGTTCAAAAGTTTTAGAACCAACATTTTTACATTTTTATTGAAATTTCAGCCGTTTAATTCCAATGAATACCTTATAGATTTATTAGGCCCCTATATATATTTGACTGTATATATGACAGCAGAGAGTGTATTAATACTGTCCCATGTTTAATAAACACTCAATCCACACAGAAACATACACAACCTGTATTCAGAAACTGAGCCTTAAAACAAGCAGTCATGACTTAAATGAAGTTGTGATGTCACAACTATACAGTCACCACCAACACCCTCCACAGTCATTTAAAGAGGAGGAGGAGAGGCTTAGAAAGAAGCTGGAGAAAAGAAGTGGAAAACTATACTGAGATGATCTTTGCTACTTCAAATCTTGTTAGGGATGTTAACATTCACAATAAAAACAGGAAAGTGTAGAATTTGGGACATTTAAAGTGTGTAAAGTTGATCCAACCAAGTTTCTCTGGTTAATTAACCCCCGTCTGTATATCAGCATGGATAAAGCCTGATGTCTGGGTCTTTTCTAGGACTAGAGCTCTAGAGCTAAGCAGAACCCCATGATCTAGACCTAGTTAGTCAGGAGTTCATCCTACAGCAACCTAATCCACATCAGACCTCTGGGCTGTCACATCATCATCTGTCACATGACACATTAAACTAGGACAATTTAGAGAAGAACTCCACAATTCAAGGTGTTCTAAACCTTTTGACTGGTGGTGTATCTAGTAGATGTTTGTTTTTCTTAATTTTCACACATGTAGTTCTTCAAGAAAACACCTGGCTGCGTTCGGTTGGTCAAAGCAGTCGACCCCAGTTGCCGTGGGATTGGATCAACGCAGCAGGTCCTTTATACGCTCAACAAACGTAAGAATCAACCTCTATGATCCCACAATACAAAACCAAATGTTGGTTTATTTTTGAGATAAAGCTGTTTGTCCTTGGTTGCATTAACTTTTACCTTCATGTGTGTGTGTTCTGTCAGGTCATGACGACCACTTGATCCCGTACAGCTTAGTGCAGCCGGTGAAGGTTTCCACCAAGCGTCCGGTCATCTTCTCTCCCTCCCTGCTCTCACGTCGTCTCATAGAGCGACTGCTGCAACCAGCGGAGTCTGGTTTGAACTTCAACACCTGCCCACCAGGTAAACACACAGCACACACACTTATTCACACACGATTTACAGACAGTGTCCAACTCAATGAAGAAAGATGTTGATAATTCCTCATTTGGCCACTGCAATATCCTCTTTCCTCTGTTTCCTGTGGTTTGCAGAACCTATTCAGGCTTCAGAGAGGCATGACAAAAGAGTATTTTTGTTGGATTCCGGCACTCCAGAGCAGGCTCTGGGCATCCGGCTGCAGTCAATACAGGATGTCATCAGTCAGGTAATAAATAATCACATCATACAGACTCTTTATTTTTCTTTTGCTTCACAAAAACACAGTCACAACCCTGGCCCTGTTCTCTCTCTGTACATCTCAGGCACAAACAGCTGTTCAAGAGAGGAGGAAATCTAGAAGAAATCACAGCTATTACTTGCAATGGCAAAACCATATGATGGATAGAGGAAGGTGTTAATAATGAGGAATGCTCTTTGTCTTTGTTTCAGGATAAGCACTGTCTGCTGGAGCTGGGGCTGCCCAGTGTTGAGGGATTGCTGAGACAAGGGGTTTACCCCATCGTCATACACATCCGCCCAAAGAGCAAAAAACACAGGAAGCTGAGGTAAGAGCACTTTTATTTGCTGTGAAAGTTTAGTTTCACAGTCAGCTCATGTCAGACCACAACAGGAACAGCAGCAGCAGAGTTTTTCTTCTTGCTTCTTTCTTCGACCACAAACAGTGCGATATGATATCAAATGTGGCGGACCAGTGAAACTATTGTATAAATAACTAATGAAACAAGACTTCATGACATCATTTCAAACCTAATACAAGTTCATTGGATAGTTACTAGTTCCAAGTTAAAGTTAACAAACATTTATTTGAAGACAAGTACTGGACTATTGAGTTAAAAGCTGTTTTGTCAGAGCGTTTAAATCAGAGGTGTAAGGTGAAGTTATTTCCTGCCTTAAAAAACATTTATAAATCAAAACTGTAAATATTTTAACCAGTGAGACCTGAAATATTCTCATTGACTTCACATTTCTGTGAAGAAACGGGAACTGGTTCATTTTTGTCACACTTTATGCAGTCATCACCCAATGACCAGATCAAACCCTTTAGCGGGCTGGTTCTGACGCCCGGGCTGCATCTTTCACACCCCTGCAACTAAACATTATTCACGTTTTGTTTTTAAAACACATTTTAAGGAATAAATAAAGGCCCTGGTCAAAGTCCAAAGGCTCTGTTTCATATTTTTGATATCAAAGAGTAATTTTAAAAGGTATTCTATTTATTCTGCAGACACATGGACCATTTTCAAAAAGAGAATCCTACTTTTTTCATGCTTCTATTAACCTTCCCTTTTACTCTTGAAACAGGAAGTTTTTTCCACAGTGTGGCGATGACTGTGTGATGGAGGATGTGTGCCAGGCTGAGGGTTTACAGCTGGAGACGCTGCCCCTGCTCTACTCCACCTTGGAGCCGAGCACCTGGAGCTGCACCGAAGAGCTGCTGGCAGCCATCCGCAACACCATCAGCAGCCAGCAGAGCGCAGTAGCCTGGATCGAACTGGACCGGCTGCAGTAGAGGAGAAAACATACAGAAATACACAATATCTATGTTGTTACCCAGAGCAGACACTAGCTGACAGGTTTCTATAGAGGGCAGATCAGTTTCACAATACGGGATGTGTGCATTGCTCTTTAGATTAATCATTTTTTACTTAGACATTCTTATAATCAAAAAGCAATTCACATCTCACCATCTACAGTTTAAAGGCGGCCAGATTAAGCCATTGTACAACCAAGAATTTCATGTTTACTTCTATAGCCAAGCAGGACTGGCTACAAATGGTTTGTTTACCATTCAAGGTGCTTTATACACTTCCATTTTTATTTTATAACTGTACATAGATATCCTTGATCAAGAATCGAACACGCTCATTTATAAAGCAAATTTGGAAAGTAAAGCTGTGAGAGAGATACAGTTAGGACAGTTCTATGTATAATGTATACACACATAATCTTTTATGTAGATCACAAGTATAAAACTAATATTACTGTAGTTATGAACTATATTTTATAAGAAAAAAATGTACATTGTTGATTATTTCTTTTTAAATGGGCTAATGTATAACACAGCAGAAAGTGTTCTTCACTGTGGCCAAATGGTTTTGTTTTTCCACGGCCAAATATTCTTTTTCTTTTGTTACCAATTAAAAAAAAGTAGCAATAAAAAAATAAATTCAATTTTTTGCCTCTGTGGTAATGACATTTTCCTCACAAATCAAATTTATTACAGTTCTGCTTCTCTCTTTTTTATGTTTATTCAGATTTTCCCTGATTTGTTTTATTTTTCTTATTACTGTACATTTAAAACAAATATATATATAAAAAAAAACAATATATTAAAGCAAAGCAAAAAAAAACTAAATGTTACAGTTATAATAGATTCAATGCATTATAACTGTTTACTATGTAATAATTTAAATGATGGTGATGAATTTTGGAATTTATAGATTATCTTTATAAATTGACCCATAAGGATTAATAAAAGAGCTTATTTGTTGTTGTTTTTATTTAAAATAAGTAATTACATTTCTTCCATATATTCCTATATATTTACATAATATATAGTTTTCCAAATTCTCCCCAAATTCACTGCTATATGATCAATTATAAATAAATGGGGTTTTGTACACCACTGCTTTCAGCCATAGACCGTACGTATGACGTCATGTTTCCAGCGCTCAGACGCCCCCTGGTGGCCCGTGCGGGTCACACGCCCTCCCCCCTCCCCTCTCTGATCAACAACCCGCCTGGTGACATCATATGCTGCCTAAACCTCCACAGAATCAAAATGGCCGATAGTAAACTCACCGATCGCACAGCGTCTGACAGTCATCGAGGGGTTATGCATGTTTTGTTTACAGCTTGAGAACTTACAGTCGCGCGCAAAAAAGGACATTTGCCTTTCCGCGTTTTTTTTTCTACAGTTAACATTTCGCCTTTCGGTGATGTCATTTCTTATTCAACTCAGCCTTGAAAGCCTCGAAGAACTAGCTCGCTAAGCTAGCTACCTTGCTAGCCTGCTAGCGGTAGGTCTGCAAGAATTTTTTGCACAGAAGCACTTTATGTCCTATGTGATTCCCGAGGTGAGTATTAAACCTTGACGTTACACGCTAGCTTTTATCGCTTCCGTAATATGTGTGGTGATTATTAATAAGGTTATGAATCCCGTGTGTACACGGATAAAAACATTTGGGCTTCTCAGTTTATTAGAGCTCGTAGCGCGTTGCAATGCTGAGGAAACGTCACTGAAGTTCGTGGTTTAATTAGGCCCCGTCGACCGCTACTGATGAACCAGCCCGCTAGCAGTGGTTTGTTTGTGATGTTTTATTCCCACTTTTAACGTGAGTAAATCGAATGTACAGTTTGCATTTCAGGGGTTTATCTTTAGCCAATGTGACGTGCGTGTTGTCCGCAGCCAACTGCGTAATGTTACAGGTTCGATTCCACGGAGGCACCTTGCTCCGGGACAGACAGCCGCTTCAGGTCACGGTACACCGCTCCAGCTGCTTTAAAGTCGGCTAGCCTTATCTTAACTGTGGGTTATTAGCTTTTCCCGATGGTCCCTAGCGGCTGCTACCGATTATTTACACGGAAATCAGGTCGTTTACTCCAAACACCTTGTGGCTTGTAGGAATACTGTTCTGGCACATTCTATCAAGTTCGGTATGAAAGGTAATGTCAGCTGGCCTATTTATACGGGAGACAGTGAGAGGTTGCTAATTATGTGCAGCTTAGCCATCAGAAAACACCGGGCCCAGTCGTATTTACAGCTCCCTGGTAAGAGAGAGAGGCTTTGCGTTCCTACGGAGTCACCAGTAGCATATTTTGCTTTGATTTCCTCGATTGTAGGTTATGTATTTGCACCCAGTGTGTTAACTTCTGGCAGGTGTGAGGTCAGTGAGAGCATGTCCTTCATAGCACTGGATGAGTCCCGTCATGCACTGGCTTTAAAGCCAGTGTCCACTGGATAATGCTGTCATTACAGCTACTGTAATGCAAAAGGAATGTTGTAGAGTTTGAAGTCACTTGTTTGTTTGGCTACTGCCTGTGTTGTCTGTTGGTTGGAATTGCAATTGATTGCTGCTTAATGAATTATGTAGTAAGAAGCTAAGATGTTGTCGCCCTGTCCCCAGGTTAACATTACATTCTTTACAACATTTTCTGTGTAGGAGTATACTACTTAATATGGACCAAAATATCTAAATTCTCAGATCATCTTATCAAATTTAAATATTTTTCTATCTCTTTTGTCATATATGATAATTAAATCAAATCAATCAAATGTATTTTGGGTTGTGGGCATCAACACATTTTAAATTTTATCTTGTGAAACGGTGATCAACACCATCAAATTATTTTATGAATCAAAAAAAAGATTAATTCATTATAAAATTGTTAGTTGCAGCCCTAGATCTGATCATTTGCATGTTGTCCATGTTGAGTTAAGGTGTAAGTGTGTGTGTGTGTGTGTGTGTGTGTGTGTGTGTGTGTGTGTGTGTGTGTGTGTGTGTGTGTGAAAGATGCTTCTGTATGCATTCAAATAATGTCAGTGTAGTGTGGCTTGATGTGTAACGTAAATAATTAAATATGTGTATGTTTCTGTTAACAGACAGGAGAATCAGGAAAGGGAACAGCAGTTCATGGAAGATAAGAAAAAGAAGAAAGAAGATAAAAAGAAAAGGGAAACCTCTCAGAAGGTAAAGTCAATAAATCACACAGCTGAGTGATATATTTTGAAGATAAATGGTGTGGTATTTTTCAGGATTGCCAGGATTATTGGACATCTCAAATTTAACTTGCCATGTTTGCTGTTTTATTGTTATTTTATGTAACCAAAGGTTAGACCTTTGAGAAGGACTTTGTCATGTTTGGAAATTCTAAAATATCAAATACCATTTTTTATGTGTAAACAATGTCTTGCTTGTATTTTAGGTGCCAGAACAGAAAATCAAAGGTATGTTTTTTGTCACTATTGCATTCTGCTGCTTTTAATTATCAGTCACTATTTCATATGATTATGTCATTGGTGTGGCCTGAATGTCTTATTGTTAAATGTGCTTTAATCATCAGTACCCAATCTTATAAGAACCTTAAATCTATTATAATGACCAAAGAAATTATTGCATAATGTTATACACATATCAGGCAAATGTTTGGACCGACTTTCTGTATATGTTCATATTTCAGACACTTAAAGCATATTTTCTTCAACTTCTAGCTATGTAATTACCTTTCCCAATCTGTACACCACATTGACTTAATCTTTTATTGTGCTAAAGTCTACCTGTGATTCACAACTTTATTTGTTTATTATCCTAGTGCCAGAATCAGCTAAGCCCTCCTGTACCCAGCCGCTCGCCACCCCAGGCTCAGTGTCCCCCAGCCCTGGCCCTATTGCCCCGTCATCCCCCAGTCCTGGTGCAGCTGGGGTTTCTGCACAAGTTCCTCCTGGTGGCGGGAACAATGCAAAGCAGCGGACTGCTGTGGCCAACGGACAGCCCTCCTCCCCCTCTGGAAGCCAGACCTCCCAGCAGCAGCGATACATGTCCAGAGAGGTACCACCGAGATTTCGCTGCCAGCAGGACCACAAAGTGCTACTGAAGAGGGGCCAGCCACCGCTGTCCTCCATGCTGCTGGGGGGAGGAGGAGGAGGAGGGGGAGAAGGGGGTGCAGGAGGAGTAGGCAGTGGCTGGGGAACCACCTCACCTCTTTCTTCACAGGGAGCAGATAACCCCAATGCAAACACAGCTGGAGCCACAGGTGGGTTGATGTCCAACTGCAGAAAATATTATCATGTCAAATGTATAATCTGTATAAATTTATAATACCACATGCCACCAACATGAGTGGTATTCTATCAAAATAGTGACTCCCCCGTTACTTGATTTTGTTATGAAAAACCAGTGCAATGTGTAAATCATCCAACAGCTATTCAAATGATCTTAAAACTGCATAGAATCCATCAACTGGCAATACATCATAAAATCCACTTGAATTGTAGTTGTAAAGGTCCATTGTACAGTAATCTCTAGTAGTGGCTCCACTAGCTGGTATATTCTGCAAGTTATTAGTAAGCATATTGAGTGCTAAAATCGTCTCATTTTTTCCCCTCTAGATTCCAACCTGGGTTCATCCTCTCCTTCACCCCCCACCTCCTCCTCATCCTCATTATGTGTCGCTGGTCTGTCTTCTTCTTCTACTACTACTACTACTACTTCAACTTATGCAAATTCCACATGGGGGGCAGGCTCTGTCAGCCAGTCCTCCTCTCAGGGCTGTGGGAAGGTGATTGTGGATGGGAATGACCTGGAGGATTGGCCTAGCATCCTAGGCGGGGCCAAATTGAATTCTGATGGGGCTGGAGGTGGGGTGCAGGAGCAAGACTGCCCCGGCAACAACAACAGTAGTGCCTCATGGAGTGAGAGAAACATCCAGCAGAAGGGAGGAGCAGGAGGAGGAGGAGCAGGGAACATGGACAATCCCTCCCCACCTCATTCTTCTCCTCTATCCTCGTCGCTTAATGAATGTGTTCAGTCAAGTGGTGGTGTGTGGGGATCTTCCACCTCCTCTCAGGTGGAGGCCGGGCTGGGATCAGCAGCATTTTACAATTCCAAAGTCTCCCATCTTCTTCCTGGGCCTCAGGAGAGCCCTGTGGGTGGCAACAGCAGTGTCCCTGGTGCCAATTTCAACCCTAACGTGAACCCCTCTGCCTGGCCCGCCCTAGTCCAGGCCGGGACATCCGCTTCGGCTAGTGACGGCCTTCCTCTACACTCGTCCATTACATCAGCTTCCTCGTTTTCTGCCAGCACCACACTCATCACCACTCACTCTCTTTCATCTGTGAATCAAACAAGCCTCCAAAGGCAGCACACTGAGACAGCTGTGGTAGCCGGGAGTGGACAACAACAGCAGCAGCAGCACTTGAAAAACCCGGGACTGGAACTGGGTTCAGATGGAGGCGTGCAAGGAGCAGGGGCAGGACCAGGACCAAATCAAGAGGGCAGCAATGAGAGGGAGGTCGTTTCTGGTGTTGAAGAAGGGAGCGGGAATCTCTCTGGCTCTTCATCTTCCTCCTCTGCTGCCTCTTCTTCTTGGAGATCCATGCCTCCGGTGTCCTCTGACCCCAGTGCAGGTGTCTCACAGGCTGATGGCTGGGGGGGAGGGGGGTCTGGAGCTCAAGGGCAGGAAGGGAATGTTTGGGGCTTTGGTAGCCAGGGTGACAAGGCTGGGTGGAGCAGGGGAAACGATGGTGGCTCAAATACCCCGGTGGTATCTCAGGGAGCGTGGGAGGACGGGAGTTCAGAAGCTGAGTGGGCTGGCATAGCGGGAGGTGTAAGTTCGAGTAACTTAGCAATAGGAAGTGGAAGAGGGGGCGACGGGAGCAGCAACAGCAGCAGCAGTGGAGGCAGTGTAGGTGTTGGCGGCAGCGTTCTGCAGGACTCTGCCTCACCAAAGTTTGCAATTATGACAAAAGCTTGGGACAATCAGAAAGGGATAGAAAGTGGGGACGGGTCAGGTGCGGAGTGGGATGGAGGAGGAGGAGGGCAGGACGGAGGCACTGGAGGTGGAGGACCTTCATCCTCTAGTGGAGGAGGGTCCATAGCTGGAAGTGGCGGAGGAGGGAGTAGTGGCGGACAGAAGCAGGAGCAGACTTCCTCTGTGCCCAAGCACTCCCAGCAGACCTCCAACGCTGAAGTGGCCTTACTTAGCATGCTCAATCGATCGGACCTGGATCCCAGGGTTCTGTCTAACACAGGCTGGGGGCAGACCCAGATCCGACAGAACGTGGCCTGGGACCTGGACACCAGAAAAGGAGCGGCAAACAGAAATGAACGAAGCACTTCATCTTCCTCTGCATTCTCATCAGGAACCATGAACACTACCACTAGTCACGGTCCTGTGTACCAGACTAACACCAGTTCAATAACTAACGATCCATCTGCTGGCAGTCACACGACCAGCATGAACTCTGGCCTTGCTTCAGTGAGGGATGGCTGGGATGGTGGTGCTCCACAGTCTCACATGCCTGGTAGCACTATAAAGAAGCCAGGGACGCCAGACGACGATATGGAGGGCAACCAGGCAAAGGCAGCTCGAGGCTGGGGTGATCTCCCACCTGAAAACCAGGGCAAAGGATGGGGGGCTGAAGAACAGCAATGGGGGGATCGCAGAAGAGGAGGAGGGAACTGGAGAGACTATGGAGAACAGGGTAGTGGGTGGACTGATGGTCCAGAAGAAAAAGGGACAGGGGGATGGAAGGGGACAAGAGGGGATGTAGGTGGTTGGGGAGGAAAATCTGGAGGGGGAGGAGACTGGGGACAGAGAGACTCCACATCTGGAGGTGCATGGGGAGATGGACGGAGCAGAGGTGGAAGTAACTCTGATGAGGGATCCTCCTGGGGTAATTTGAATGATGGGGGGTCCCAGCGTGGAGGATGGGGAGGGGGAGATGTGGGCGGAGGCAAATCCCACCAGGACTGGGGGGGCACCAAGCCCCACGCAGCAGCAGCACAGATACCAAACAGCCAAGTGGCAACAATGAAAGCCCCAAATCAACAGCAGCACCAATCACAGGGCCAGCAGCCACCAGGAGGACCTGCACAAGGAGGGTGGAACAGCCGGCCTAACGTTGGAGGTGGAGGTACACCATCCAAGAATCAGAACCAAAGTTCGGGCTGGTCCTCTGGCCCAATCCCCCAAATCTCCGGTGATGGGGGTGACACCCTGGAGCCTAGTGGCTGGGAAGAGCCCTCCCCTCAGTCCATCAGTCGTAAAATGGAAATTGATGATGGCACTTCGGCCTGGGGAGATCCAACCCGCTACAAAAGCAAGAATGTGAACTTGTGGGACAAAAAGAGTGCTACGCCTGGCCAAAGCCACAGTCAGCAGGCCCCACCGCCCTCCATGCAGCAACAGCCACCGAGGAGGCAGCAGAGCATGCAGCACGGCAGGGACACAAACCCTGGCAATGCAGCAGTCGGTATGTAGATGTTTTACGACTGTAAACATGCAGGCTTTTGATGACCAAACTTGAATTAGCATCAGCATTGAAACTTTCTTTACTCAGCTATTTTACATGATCTGTAGGAATGTCTCAAATATATACATTTTTGTTATGTCCTTCAACCAAAATATCAGGAACTGCCAGAGAAGAGCAAAAAAATCCTACATTCCTGTTTTATGCTGTAAAGTAGATTGTTAACTTTAACCAATCTCCAGGCCCAGGTATGTGGGGAGGTGCTGCTCAATCTGTTGACAATGGTACCACTGCTTGGAGCCAGACATCAGATCCAGCAACAGGCTGGAATGAACCAGATGAACCCAGTAAAACGTCCGGCTGGGGGAACCCGTCACCCAACCCTGGTAAATCTGGTAAGAGTAGAGACATTTTTTGTTGTTCAAAATATTACAAAGTACAAGTTGTTGATGCTAAATCTCAAATGCTATGCATCTCTCAATTCAAATTGGGTTCAACAACTTTCAGCCCAAATTTTCAAAGATAGGATCGAGAGACATGAGTACAAATGTTATAAATATTTGTTTTGTTTTTTCTGCAGGCACCAAATCGATGGAAGGCTGGGGTGGGAAGGGGGAGGGGTCTGTGGCAGCCTCCCGGCACCCCAGCTGGGATGAAGAAGAGGACGGTGGTGGTGGAGGTGTCTGGAACAGCACTGGCCCCCAGGGAAGCAGCTCCTCCTTTAACACTGGAGGCTGGGGTCAGACTCACGGAGGGAAGAGAGGCAATGTCAAGGTCGGGACAATGAAAGTTTATGTGGGAGAATGAAAGTTTATGTGGGCTCCTTTCACTCATTGTAGTAATTTATTAAAAATTTTAGAGGAAAGACGTCATATAGTTATGTTTTGTGACCATCAGGAAAAAAGTCTGAAAACCTGTTATTGTTTTTAATACTTTCTTCAATAATTACTATCCTTTACATTTTTATTCTTTTTTTCTTCTGCACTAATAGTAATTTGATTTTTATCTTCTTTTTTTAAGGGTGGAGGAGGAGGTGAAAGTTGGATGAACCCAGTGTCACGCCAGTTTTCAAACATGGGTCTTCTGGTGAGATTCATTAACAAATATTTTTTAAAATAGTTCTAGCTAATTGAAACGGGAACTGTAATGTGTCATTGATGTGTAATGTCCGTCTAGCATTGTTATTTTATGATTTGTTGATGAACTGTGAATTTCTAGTGTGTTCTGTTACAGTTCTCTATCACTGAATAACATTCCCATTTCTTAGGGTGATGACCCAAGTGTTGATAAGAAGATAGAAGGAGACAAGAGAGGAATAACTGACTATAATGGAGAGATGAGGAGGGGAGGAAGAGGTGGAGGTTACCGGATGCCTAGTTCCAAAGACATGGGTCCTGTTGACATGGGGCCCTATGGTGAAAAAGTATGTTTCCCTTACAGCAAGTTCTCATGAATCTACTTAACTGTGATTCCATATTCAGTAATGATGAACTCTGCTTTGAAAATGAGACAAGATCTCTTCAAGTATAAATACAGTGTGTTGTGTGGTTACTCTCCTCCAGATGGGTGGCCATGGAGTGTTTGTTGGCAGTGGCGGAGGGATGCCTCAGCCTCGGGGGATGCACCAGCCTGGCATGCATCCCATGAACCCCTCCCAGGGGTTACGTGCTCAAGTGCCTCATCAGTTCCTGTCTGCTCAGGTCTGTTTTTCTCCTTTGTCTGATATTGTTCTTATTATTAACAAAGAGATGGTTATGTATTATATCTGCACTCACTTATTATTGCCCATATGGCTGATGCTGCATGTAAATAGAATAGTGATACTCTGGGTAGTTGGTTAGCTGGCTAGTATTTTATTACCTGAGCACATTAATTAAAGTTGCCTTTTGGCCATTAACACAATGTTTACACATCATAATGCATTTACTTTTTATTCAGCACACATCAGAAACCTCTCTGTAACACATCTTTCATCAGAGACCTTGTAAAATTACTGGAGACAACTCCTTGGTTGTCTAATTCATCTTGCCTTGTAATGAATACAGCCCGACATTTATTTCATCTCGGAGTCTCTTTTGTCTCTAGAAGATGTAATCCTGCTGCTCCGTGCTGCTTTATAACATAAATACAGTTCAGAGTCTAATCGGTTGGAGTATCCTTGTTTCATATAGTTGATATTATCGCTCAGTTTCTGTTTCAATAGCTGTAAATAAATGAATTTGTATGACATGCAGGTGCCGGGTCCTATGCTGAAGCAGATGCCCTCTCCTGCCGGCAGTGTGGGTGGAGTGGTTGGAGGTGTAGGAGGAGTTGGAGGCGTTGGAGGCGTTGGTGGCGTTGGAAGTGTCGGAGGGGTCGGTGGTGTTGGTGGAGGAGTGTTCCCTCCTCAGATTTCTCCACAGCAGCTAGCAATGCTCAGCAACATTTACCCCCACATGCAGCAGTTTCATCTGGTATGTTCCCAAATGCCACATTGTTGAATGAAGTTTTTCTTAAATGTTAGGTTGTTGATTGATGTATTGGACATTGAAATGTTCCTAAATGTTAGGTTGAAATATTCATTTCAATGTTGTTCACTGTTGTGTACAACAGACTATTTGTGCAGCTCTGTGTATCAAATATGTTAAAATGAATGGTGATTTGTACTAAAGCTGCCCCTTATGATGTCCCTCAAAGTATATGTATGTGAACATTGGCTGTAATATTTTTCATTGACCTTCATCTCTTACAATTTCTGTCCTCTAATTCACAGGCTTGTCAACTCCTGCTACAACAGCAGCAGCAACAGCAGCAGCAGCAACAGCTGTTGCAGAACCAGAGGAAGTTCCCTCAGCCTCAGCCTCTCAGGCCACAGCCAGACCCACAGCAGGTGAGCATTATTATATTCTTTACAGTATAATTCAATGTCATCAGTGCCTCAATCATTACTATTGTAACTGGATATCTCTGCTGCAAAAATGCTGTTTTAATTACAGTACAGACTAATTTCTTAGATATATTTTCTTTGACTTTTCTAAGACATTAATGGCCTGTGGGTTGTACCAGGAAAGGTAATTTAGGCTAAAATCTGTCTATAAATGTTGCATAAATTGGTAAATAGTGTTGAACTTACCACGGCTATTTGTGACCATTCACTGTACTTTGCAGTTATTCAGATTTTAATTTCTTGAATCTTGTCTCCCTAGCTTGCAAGGCTTATGGCTATCCTGCAGCAGCAAAGACAGCATCAGCATGGTGGAGCTGGAGGAGCAGCAGGAGGAAGCTCCAAACTCTCCCCGTCTCACTTGGGAGGAGGCCTATCCAAACAGCCCATGGACCCCCTTGCGCATCCTGGGATGGGTGGCCCCTTATCAGACCTTCATGCCAAAACACAAGGGATGTACTCGGGTGAGTCCTGCAAGAAAATACAGCAGTTATTACCCAATTAAGGTTTAATGTTAATATGTTAAGTATTGTTACTTAGGCAGCCAAATTGGTATTGAGAATCCTAAATTTTGGTACATGAAGTCAACAAATCCTCATAGAATGAGGAGATTAAGCATCAAGTCTACATTAGGCTAATGACATGAACCTGAAGTGATCTTGAGTGTCCTGTCACTGGCCCATCTGTTTGTCCAGGCGGGCCAATAAAACCCGTCCTGTTATAGCCGCCTAATTGGCCCACACAGCCGTGTGTTACCTTTTGTTATTGTTGTTGTAACAGTTCTCCATTTGAAACTATTACTAGCCCTCATTACTTTGTGTCCAGTGTTCAAATTTGTAAAAGTGGAGCAATGAATATTTGTGCTTTGCTTTCCCCTGGTGGTAACATGTCAGGACTGGAGCTCAGTCCCATGATGGGTGGGATGAAGGACACAGGAGGACAACAGTCCCGCTTCAAATGGATGATGGAGGGACATTCCCCAGCTCCATCTCCGCCTGACACAAACCTTCACAAGAATGGTAGGTTTACATATGGTTCATCACATGGTTTTTGCTGAATGAATATACAGCTAAGAAAAACACCTCCACCTAGACTGTGAATCTGCTCATGAAGGTAGAGTCAGCTAATCTGGAGAAGGATTATTGATATTTGAAGCAGGGATTGCTTCTTTAACATAATGATCTATAATAACACTTCCTGGATGCACCTGATTGGATGAACCCTTTCACTGGGTTGGGTTCTGCACCCCATATTTAAGCAGATTTTTTTTAAAGAAAAAATATTATTAAATATTAAATATTTTTTGGTTTAATTAAGATATAACAGTTTAATACTTTACTGAAAAAAAAGTTTCTGAAAACATTTTATGTGCATATAAGCGATACAGTTTCTGAATCTGTCTTTAGTTTAGATCCACACTGGCTAATTTCACTGGTGGAATGTTTTCTTTTTTTTTTTTTTAAGGCCATGAGTGAGGCCTGACTCGCAGTACCCCCTGCTCCTCTCCCCCTCCCCACAAGCTTGAACACAGACCTGCTGCGGGTTGGCTGGAGCATTGCTGCATATGTCAGAGCGAGCTACTTTGTTTCGCCATTTACAGAGCAGGGGGAGAGTCTATGAACACCAGACTGTTTTGCAGTGAATACACAGCAGCTTGCAGCCAGTGAGGAGATATTTGCTGAATTTGACAAAAAGTGCATTAGATTGGAATCGTGGACTGTTCCTATAACTTGCTTTCGTTTACAGTGTATCTGCATGAACCTCTGTAAATAAGGTGGTATGAAACATAATAATGTCAATCTGTTTGACCTCATTTCCCTCTTCCAAGGCCCTTTACCCAGCTCTTTAAAGGTGAGAGGAGGATCCCCTTACTCTCAGTATGAAATGCTGGGTGGTGAAGGTTTTCCGCCTCAAGGTTCTGCAGACAACTGGCACCGGACCCCTGGGAGTAAAATGGGGAACAAACCCGCCACATCCAGCTGGCCTCCAGGTGATTCTGTCTTTCTCTGCTTCTTATTACTATGTGATGAAATGTGATTAGAGAAGGCAGAGACAATAGATGATGTAATTTCAACTGAGGTTCAATATGCAGGGTGCCATATGTCTATTAGGCAGGTAGCAATCTGGCCTGTGTTGTTCTAGGGTACATGCAAAAGAACAAAGTAATTACAGTCCTTTTCTTCTTATTGTTTATCCTTCTAGTACATATAAATGTTAGGTTAAAGAAGAAAATGGCAAATAGAAAAAAAGTGCACTCTGCATATTCCCATTCATCCAATTTTGCTTGTTATTTTTGTGTTTGATTTTTAAGAAATTGCGATGGCATTTCATTTCAACAAGTCAATGTGTTTTCTATTCTCTGATGATAGAGTTCCAGCCCGGTGTGCCCTGGAAGGGAATCCAGAGTAGTGGAGACCCAGAGTCTGACCCCTACATGACCCCCGGTAGTGTTCTTGGCTCCCCAGGACCTCCAACCCTTAATGACTCTGACCACCAGTTACTGCGAGACAACATAGGTATTTGACTAAATGTGCCAATTATTTTGATGACTATTGTAACGGAAATCGTCAAATTGCACAGTGTAGTGTGTTTTCTTCATATCACCTTGTAATATTTTGTAGGGCCAAACCCCTCCCTCAACACCTCGCTGCCTTCACCTGGTGCCTGGCCCTACAGTGCCTCAGACAGCCCCCTCAGCAATGCACACAGCACAGGTATGTTTTAATACGTTTATTCTCTCTTTTTAATTGTTTTTTTTTTTTTTTTTGTTTACTTTGGAATCTCTCATGGTGTTCGCTCAGTCGTTTGCTTCAGTTTATTGGTTTTTGTTGGTATAATAGTTTCACTGTGCTGTTCTTTTTCTGCAAAGAAAGTCCTTAGCTACGCTCTGTCCTCTTCACTCCCATTTCTGCGGTTTGTTTGTCAAAACACATTTTCCTCCTCTTTTCCCCGCCACCCCATTTCCTCTTCAGGAAAGTACTCTGAGTACAAGCCCAGCTGGCCCCCAGAGCCCATCGGACAAAACAAGTTGTGGAAGACCAATCGCAACAGCTCACAGCTGCCACGCCCCCCGCCTGGCTTAACCAATCAGAAGCAGACCTCACCCTCCCCATGGAGTAGCGGTGGTCCGCGGTTAGCTCGGAGCTGGGGAGGGGGCGGGATTAACCAAGAGTCAAGATTTGGGCCAGGTACTATTGTCAGTGGAAGATGATTCCTTCATAATCATTTGTCTATTTATAACTTCATTAAACTATAGATGAAATCTCAGTTCTGACTACAGTATGAATGAATGGTATAATAAAAGTTGTCTTCAACTATGATACTCTCACTAATTGCTTTGTGCTCTATATGTCTCTTCTCTTTATAGGCTCAGCTTGGAGCGATGGTGTGGCCTCTAGAGGCAATTGCTGGTTGCTGCTGAGCAACCTGACCCCACAGGTAAGGAGTGTTGGGGGGGCGGAGTGGAAAGGACAGATTAAGAGACGTAAACAATAAGAGGAGACTTCAGGGTTCAGGGATGTTGACATTGTAGAGAGTAAACTGCAAACAAGGAGAGAGATGAGTAAGGGCAGGCAAAAAATGCCTGTGCTGGAATCTGAACCACAGATATTGAGGTTATGTGGTATTTGTCTTAACCAGTAAGCTACCGGGCAGTATCTTGACTAAGCTATGTAAGCAATTTAGAATCTGAATTTTCTTATAAGCATTCATCACTCCAGAATTTATCACGGCTATAAAATAAAATGGCTACCCAGACAGATTTGCCCGGGTTTGAATTTGAAAGCAATAAACCACTGTGTTCATTCATCTGTATTCTCCTTCACTCTGTCTTATGCAAATGAGACGGAGTGATGCGTGACCCAGCTATAATTGGATTGTGAAGTTGGATGAGCCATTTAATCAATTAGGTTTTGCACAGATGACACTCACATGGCACTGCTCTGTGAACGGTGTAGAAATTAAAATGTTTAATTATAAGTCTAGACAAAGTTTTTAGTTATATAGATTTTCTTTTTTTAAATAATCCATTTTGCCTTATTTGGTACATACACTTGTATATCTTGTTCCCATAGTAAATTATGACAGAATTACAGACACAGACAAACCCACAGTTTACAGTTCACAACATAATTTATTAATGTTAATTTTTATGCACATAACTGCTGTTGTATAACCTCCTGCATTCCCTGACCTTTTTCTGTCCCTATAATTGATGAGATAGTGAACAATGGCCGTAACATTGTCACATCTCACACACGCACAATCTCTGAGACTTAACCTTTCTGCTTCTCACCCTGTAGATCGATGGCTCCACACTGAGGACTATCTGCATGCAGCATGGCCCCCTGCTGACCTTCCATCTCGGCCTGACCCAGGGCAACGCTCTGATTCGCTACAGCAGCCGGCAGGAAGCAGCCAAGGCCCAGGGTGCACTGCACATGTAAGTTGATCTGTAGCATCCCTAATAATAATGGATATAAAATAAGATATAAAAGACAACATACAATAATTAGGGAAAGTGGACTGTGTGAAGTCATTAGCAGCAGAGGTGTCAACCATGCAGCCTGGGGGCCAGAACCAGCCAATCTGGACCAGTTCTCATTACATCACAGAAATATGAAGTCAGTGAACATTTTTCAGGGCTCAATGGATAAAATATATCCGGTAACTTCAACAGCATCTTAAAAAATTAAAAAAAAAAAAAAACTTTTAGTGAGTAAATATTTTGAATTGCAATGCATGCAACACAATGCATTCACTTAAGAAAAAAGTATTTCAACAGTATGATGTCATCCATTCTTCTGTTTTGCAAACTGAAGATTAATTAACTGTGAGAAATTTGTAGGTATTGGTTTTTATACATAAATCTTTACTGGTCTGGTCCATTTGAGATCAAATTTCATAAAATGTAGCCCATGAAATAAATTGAATTTAACTCCCCTGAGTTAGAGTAAGCAAGTTTAAACATATGTTTTGAGTTTGGATTTGAAGATGGGCAGGTTGGCAGAGTTACGAAGGTCATGTGACACAATACACATACTTCACATTGAACTTGCTCTTTTGAATCTAAAGACCGTTTTCTTTGACTCTCTCTCATAGGTGTGTACTGGGCAACACCACAATCCTGGCGGAGTTTGTGAGTGATGAAGAAGTTGCTCGCTATTTTGCACATTCCCAGGCCGGAGGGGCAGAGGGGGCCAGCTCAGGAGGGGCAGCAGCTGGTGGGACGCAGGGTTCATCTGGAACAGGCACAGCTGTGGTCAGCAGCGGAGGTAGCTCCCCAGGTAGTGAGCGAGCAGCAGCGGGCACAACTTCAAGTGGAAGCGGAAACAGTGGTGGTGGTGGCAGTGGAGGAGGGGGAGGGGAAAGTGGAGCAACAGTTCTTAGTAGTGTGAGATCCCCTGGCTCTGGCTGGCAGAGCCTCGACGGTACGGGCAGTTCTTCAGAAGCATCTTCAGCCCAAGGACCAGGGCTGGGGATATTTTCCCAGTGGAGCACTAATGGGGCAGGGGAGGGAGCAGGTGTCGGAGGGGTCGAGTCTGGGAGGTCTGGACTGTGGGGGGGCATGACTACGGGATACCCCAGCAGCAGCCTGTGGGGGGCACCACAAATTGAGGAGAGGCACCAAATGGACAGCCCTGCCGCTTTGTTGCCTGGCGATCTGCTAGGGGGAGGGGCTGATTCCATCTGAGGAGCCCCCTCCATTTGTACGTGTAGGTTTGGACACACTGATACAACATACACTGGGATACATTTGAAATTACTATAGCACACACACACACACACACACACATTTACATGGTATGCATATTAATGTACTAGACATTTTACATACATGTGCATACATATACATGGTATGCATATTAATGTGCACACACACAAAGCAGAAATGTGAGACATGCTTACACACATTCTCGTGGCCAGACTTAAGCTATTATATAAACAAATGCAGGGACTGTTAGATGTGTATACAGCCTTTTTCCACAGATGAAGATTTCAACTGCTTAGACTTGAAACCTGAAAAAAAAGAATGAAAAGTCAGTTGGTCTGAAAGACTTGACTGGAATTGCAATGTGCTTAGTAAATAGGGGACTTTTCAACAGATTTACATACACATGCACACACCAAAAACAGACAAGCCTTCAGACAGATGGGCACTGTAAACAGCATTACCTTCATCGTATAAAAGAACTTATAAAACTACTACATGATGTGAGGTTAAAGTGCAGTTTGTATTCACGTCTCTCAAGTGGAGACAGAATCCAAACACATGCAAACAGCTCTGATTGACAACAAAACTGTATCTTACTGTGTATGTTAAGTTTGTTTTTTCAGTTTGTTTGTATGTATGGTTTTAATTTTTGAACAGTGAAAATATTGAAAAATGTCATTGTTTTGTTTTCAAAATGCTGACCTCCTACTGTTGTATCTCGCGCACTCTTTCTCTGTTATTCTCTCTTGAACATGTTTGTTACTGTTGCAGTGATAAATGTTAAATTGCTGGCAGTTTGAGGCTATGTTGCATTTCTCCATGTGTCGATACTGTGTGCGGTATCATACACACTATATGGACATGAGTATGAGTGAGACTGAGACCAAGTAAGTGGATTAAACCACCACAGTTTTGTGCGTGTGTGTGAATGTGAGGACAATGTGTGTGTGCATGTTACTGCCTGTCATTAATGTGGGCAAGGCTGCTTACTATACAGAAGGTCTATACAAAATGTTTTGAGTGCATTCGGTATACTGCTGACTGTGTGTTAAGAAATATTGGCACTAATGCTTTTTCTCTCATTTGAAGTTTTGTTTTTTAGCAGACTTGTCTTTTTTATTGTCCGACCTGCAATAATAAAAAAGAACATTTTAATGACACAAAGAGCTGAAGGCATATGCGTTGAGAAAATGGACATGCCAAATCTTATCAAACTGTGTGGAATGGGAGGGAGGGGTGGGACGGGTTGTTTACAGATGCAGAGTAAGAGTTACCGTACGTTTTTAATGTTCTGTTGTTGTGTATTCGTTTTAAATTAAGACAGGCTTTAACACTCCTGTTCAGTGTTTTCGTTTTGAGATTTTACAAAGGAAAAATTTATTTAAACAAATGAGAACAAGATTAATAAAGATGAAAGTATTGGCTTCTAAATTTGTCTTGGTGGTCATATTTATGTTTTTGTGCAAATTCAGATTTATGGATTTTTCAGATAGTTTTACACTGCCTCTTGATTATTAAAACAATGTCGTGTGCATGTTACACTGATGAAGATGACAAAGGAATGACATTAAAGACAAGACGGGCAAACGAGCGAGAGTGTCCATCTGTCACCCTCGTTACTACGCACACACCAATCCTATTTAATACCCACGTCATCCTACAGTAAACCACTGTGTACTGTATGAAATGGTTTGCCCTCTGATGCAATTATGATGGTGTTAACTGGATATACTGTCCACATAAACCTCATAATAGACCAATAAATTCATCCAGAGATGAGTTCAAGGACTTCTGTGACATTTTGTGGCAGGATAATTCTCAAATGTGAGTCCACTGTGCTTATGGTGTGTTCAGCCAGAATAACAGAAATGTGATAAATGCACTTTATTGATAATATAATTATTGGAAAATACAATTATTGCTTATTATTGGCATTTTATGGGCATTATAGAATGAGATGCACAACCACTATTACTGTGCTGAAATTCTGGGAGAAGTATTAAGATTTATTTAAAAGTACCAGTAATATAACAGCAATATAAAAAGCTTCATTCCAAGTCAAAGCCCTACATAAAAATCCTACTCAAGTAAAAGTACAACTGTATTAGCATTTGTACAGTATTTAAATGAAGTGACTCTTTTCAACCCTCTGACTGATATCCTCCATATAACATCATTAGATTATTAATGTGCAGCATCAGTGTTTAGCAGCATGTTACTGCTGTAGCTGCTGGAGGTAGAGCTAGTTTTGACTACTTTAGGTACAGTTAAATAGTTTAATCCAGTGTAATCCTAACCTAGGGATTGGGATCCTGCAAAAGGTCACAGGATAAATCTGAGGGGTCATGAGGTGATTAATGGGAGGGGAGAGAATTTTATGAACTTCGTACATTAATTGAAAGGAAACTCTTGTGTCTATTTGGTGGAGGTGTTATCAACTCTTAAATGTATTAAATTTACTACTGCTGATTGTAAGACAGAAAAGCTTTTAAATGATCAATTGAGTCAAATCTGCATCTGAAAAGTAACTAAAGTTGTCAGATAATGTGGTGGAATATAAACTATAATATTTTGCTCTGCAATATAGTGGAGTGGAAATATAAAACTGCATCAAATGGAAATACCCAAGTAAAGTATAAGCAGTAGTGGAATGTAACTAAGTACATTCACTTTATTGTACTAAAATACAAGTTTGAAGTACTTG
This sequence comes from Lepturacanthus savala, assembly GCA_030544235.1. Lineage (NCBI taxonomy): Eukaryota > Metazoa > Chordata > Actinopteri > Scombriformes > Trichiuridae > Lepturacanthus > Lepturacanthus savala. Next base: position 22,383,356 of record CM060482.1, read on the forward strand.
AGTAGAGCTGCAATGATTAGTTGATTAATGGATTAGTTGCCTATTACATTGATCAATGATTTATCATTTTAATAATCAATAGATTAATCAACTATCAAAGTAGCTGTTAGTTGCCCTCCTAAAGTATTTCCATTTTGATTTTTTTTATAATAATAAATGGTGAAATGTCAAGAAATACAGATGCTGATACAGATAGAACATATATTTATATAAATTATTTCATATCAGTTACTAACAATGATTATTGAGGACTTTGACTTATTACATTATTGAAATTCTTTATTCCTTTCTTTTTACTTTTACTCACCTAAAGAATAATCAATGATATATATATATATATATATATATATATATATATATATATATATATATATATATATATATATATATATATAATAAGCAATAAATGATGAAATGTCGAGTATTAATGAGTGATGATACGGATATAAAAGAATTCTGAGTACTTCAAATGGACTTCTCATCTCTGCTAAAAAACTGAAAATCAACAAAAGAAAAGAAAATGGACTAATCAATGATTTTTTAAAAAATATTAATCAATGAATGGTGAAATTTCTGGAGTATTGATGAGTGATCATTATACCTACAACATATATTGATATAAATCTATATATTGATAATAATAATTTTCAGTTGCTAACAATGATTATTAAATTCAGTTGTTTTTTATTATTTTATTTATTATTTATTTTTATAATTAAAGAACTAAAGAATCTGACTACTTCAAATGTACTTTTCACCTCTGCTGAAAATTGAAAATCAAGGAGAGTAAAAAGGTGACTAATCAATGAATATATATATATATATATATATATATATATATATGTGTGTGTGTGTGTGTGTGTGTGTGTGTGTGTGTGTGTGTGTGTGTGTGTGTGTGTGTGTGTGTGTGTGTGTGAGTACTTAAAATGGACTGAAAGTTACTTTCCACAATCAACAAACATAAAAAAGTGAATAATCAATGACTTTTTGTATAATTAGCAACAAATGGTGAAATGTCGAACATTGAGTGATGATACAGATAGAACATATATTTATATAAATTATTTCATATCAGTCTCTAACGATGATTATTGAGGACTTTTATTATTATTCTTATTGAATTTATTTATTCAATTATTTTTAATTTACTCAACTAAAACATCTAGTACTTCAAATGGACTTTTCACCTAAAAATTGAAAATCAATGAGGGTAAAAAAGTGACTAATCCATGATTTTTTAATAATAATAATAATCAATGAATGGTGAAGTTCTGGAATATTAATGAGTGACGTTCCCCTTTAAGGACTGTGCCCTGACACCGGGAGGATGACATCATCGACGCTGTGAACGGTGAAGTAACGGGAGGGGGAGACAGAACGGCCGCTCTGCCGCTGGAGCTTCTCAGGGACATCAACAGGGAGCGCAGCCGACGACAGAGCGAAGAGCCGGGGGATATGAGAGCCGCCAGAATCCGCTCCCATCCTCCTCCGCCCAGGCCCTTGTCCGACTGACAACCACCAGAACAGAATCTCCGCCGAACCAGCTCTCGTACGAACCAAGTATCGGGTGAGTGGCGGGTCGGGGAACCGGAGAAACCGAGGGGGAAAAGCGGCCTGATTCGGCCGAATCGGAGTCTCATATTCACGGCTTAAACGGGAGAGGGGGAGGGGGCGCGTACTACGGATGGCTATCAGGCTAGTCCAGTACATCTATGGGTGCGGTTACAACTAACTGAAGTTCTAAGTGCGATATTTAACATCCACAGCGTCTTTTAATGTCGATAATATAGATGGTGCAGTATTTATCACGTTTTATTACCGTAATTCCTACGTTGCTAGCGTACTCTTAGGACGTCAAAACCTGCGGTTGGTATTTTTCACTAACGTTGCTTAAAGCGTCCGGAAATGAATTGGTATCTTTAAATGTCATTTTTTTAGCCGTTTGTGTATTTCATAAAATGTAAAAAAAAAATAATAATAAAAAATAAGAGAATGCATCGTCCTTGCAGCTGACTTGCTTCTCATCACATTTCCACTAGCAAACGAGACATGTAGGTAAACCTGACATCTGCTATCAACGTAAAAAAAAAACAACAAACCACGTTATTAGCCTTAATTTCTCAAGTTTATGTTCCTGGTTTGTGTTTGTGCTGGTGTGTAACACGCGAGTTAACTGTGGAGTGACAGCTGCAGGAGTGTGTGTAATGTTTTTCATGTGATTGTGAAATCCTCTGGCTGAGAGGGTCTGGACACTTGTTTTTTGTTGTTGTTGTACAACAGGATTTATTTAGTCATTCCATGAATGTATAGATGGTTCCTACGAAGGTTTTACTGACTGAATATCAAGGGATTCAAAACTACTTCACACTTGTGTCTAGGTTGTGGTGGAAAGTACATTTACTCCAGTGCTGTACTTAAGTACAATGTTGAGGTACTTGTACTTTCATTTAATGCTACTTTATACTTCCAATGCACTACATTTCAGAAGGAATACTGTACTTTCTACTACAGTACACAGTACATCAATTTATAGAACATTATTTTCCTTCATTTGAGTACCCAATAATGTAAGTGCACGTTAGATTTACGTTAACAATAAAATGCTATGTATGTGTGTGTATTCTGTTAAATAGAACAGTGAACATGGCCATTTTGCATAACAATTCATACAATTTACTGCTGATACGTATGCATTTTTACTTAAGTAATATTTTGAATTAAACTTTTTTTACTTGTAATCAAGTATGTTTTCCCATTGTGGTTTTGCCACATTTCTTCTTCTTTTTTTTTTTTTTTTTTTTTGGAGCGGAATACTTCTTCCACCACTGGATTTAGGCGATTATGATGTATAAATGGTTTAATGAAAGTATACAACCTTCCTTCACCAGCAGATATTGTATGTACTGTAGCATCTTAACCAATCCACTGTCCTGCAGAAGATTACTACCATAATAGCACATGATGCTTATCCAACTGCAATGTGATGGGCTAAGTCCACTTCACACACAGGCTTTTGCGATCGGTTGAAAAGACAGTGTGTCAAAGTTTTAGCTAGGTGTATGCATGTATATATTAAGGTATATTCACAGAAAAAAAAACATATAGACAGGGTTTTCAACATGTGCGGTTTAATACTGTGTCCCCGATTCTGTACCAAGTGATTAATCAATGGCACTTACTGTATAGCCTCGTGATTAATGTTACTCCTAAATCGTGTCCCTGGCTACAGCACATGAGACACCCTCATGTGTAATGAAACCTTAACTCTTTTTATTAACCCAAATCCATCTCCTCCCCTATGACAGTTTGTTCTCCTATCAGTGAACCTTGACAGAGAAGTCTGGGACATGCACCTTTTTATATGTAGTTTCTTGGGTTAAGTTGATGTTTTCACTTAAAATGTGGATGGTGCACAAATGGTTTTGAGTCATTTAACAAAGTTCAGAAGACTCATTGTAATAGTATGTCAGCCACCATCACTGTTCTAATGAAAATATGTTTTTAATTATATTAGATTGTATCCCTCTTGATATTAATTTATTTATTTGGAAAAAAAAACTTTAAATGTCAATCACACTTTCAACCTGTGACAAACACCGGTTAATCAAGGTGAATCATCCTGTTATCCATGATGTAATGTAAGATAACGTTGGACCATTGTCCACAAATTCCTCCCAACAGTTGTTTCCACCTGTATATCCTGTTTAAACCTGAAATATGTCACAATGTTAGATGTTAGAAATTCTCAAAATACAGTTTAGGTGGATTTTTAAATGTTTTTGGACAGGATTGGTATCTGCAACTCTCTTTGTCCCACCGCTTACAATCAGACTAACCTGCGGGATAATTTATGCTGTGATCCAGGGGGATTTCACTGAATGCAGAGTCCTAGTCCTGCAGATTTGATGACTGCTCAGCTGTTTTTGAGTTGGCAAGCCCATGAAACTGAGGTTGTCTGAGAGTGCTTTGTTGTCCAATTTTCTCTGAGTTGTCATGAGATCATTTTATCTTTTCTATAGAGGGTGTGGATTAAGGCCACTCTTCATAGAGCTCCACAGGAATCACAGGAGTAAAGATGATATGGTCCGCTTCATATATTGCCTTATTGAATTGTGGCTTGTGGATAGGGTAGATGACATGAACTCATTTGAAAGCTCAGAGCAGGACTGCAAGTGTTTTTTTGTTTTTTTTTAATGTGCAGCAGTGCCACATTGGGTACGAGATTCCACGGCATAAATGCCATAAAGGGCACAGTATGTTTATGTAGTGAACTCAAATTGGTGGCAAGGAAGCAAATCTCTTTGATAAATTACACCCTGCACAGATATATTCTCTTCAGCACTTGGCTCTCTGAAGTTTATTGCACAGAATTGTCTGAGGGCCTTGACACAGATAAAGCCAGCCAGCCAGCGTTCCTCGGCTGCTCGTGCCTTCCCTCCCTCGGCAGTGTCGGCACAGAACAGTGGAGAGCTTAGTCTGCTCTTGCAGTGGCTGCACAATGTGGCGTGGTAGAGGGAGTACTAAATAAATGATGATCTTGGTCCGGGCGTCACGTGCAGTTCAGCTCAGAAAATGCACATCATTTCCTCATGTGTGCCAAATCCTAGTCATGCTGCAGTTGATGCTGTTCCACTTCTTGTCCAAGTGGTAACTGGAATTCATGTCTAGCCCTCATTTCTTCCTCCTCCTCCCTTCTCTGCTTTTGCTGATCTCACCTCTCTGACCCCCCCCCCCCCCCCACACACACACACACACATCTAAATGTGTGTTGCTGGAGGCCAGACAGCTGTTTGCTGATCAACTAGCACAGCTCAGGCTACATTCTCTCACAAACCCTCACATGCTCAGCCTCAGGTCAGGGTGTCTGGGATCAAGGATCGTCATGTGACTCCTGTAGATTAATCTCCTCCTTCTACCACTTGGGGGGAAAAGTGGAGGAAATGGACCTGTGTGACATTCAGCTGAGACGTTGAGAAGAGAGGTGCAGCAGGGACGAGCTAGCCTTGTGTCATGTGTCCTTTTTACTGTCTTCTAATCACTTCTGTGTTGTCTATTGATGATAGTGACGACTCACAACCATGGAGCTGAGAGTGGGGAACAAGTACCCGGCTCGGGCGGAAGATAGGGAGCGGTTCTTTCGGAGACATTTACCTTGGTAAGTGGAAACGGACACGGTTTTGTTTGTCTTTTTGTTTCCTTTTTTGCACGCCTTACCCAACTTTCCATGTGTCGTCTCTGTTGAAGTTCTTTCCACATGTAGTTTCTGCACAGTCTCTCTTTTCATTCTGTAGCATTAGTTTCCCCCCTTCGTCTGGGCACCGAACCTGATTTTCCTTCACATTCATCCATCATTGGGCCTGGTGTGGGTGAGATTGCCATAGCTCTTACAGTTGTGGTTGTGTGTGTTTTTTTTTTTTTTTTTTTTGTGGGCCTCTTCAGGTGCCAACATTGCCACTGGTGAGGAGGTAGCCATCAAGCTGGAATGTGTGAAGACCAAACACCCACAGTTGCACATTGAAAGCAAGTTCTACAAAATGATGCAAGGAGGAGGTACGGAGTGATCATGGTTTTGACACGCTTGGCGAGATCCTTTTTAACACGTTTTTAATCAAATTGAACACACTTGGCAAGATTTTTCTACACATTCTTTATCTAAACTGACACGCTTGAATGAATGACTCAGTGACTTTTCAAATTGTTATGATTGAAAACTACTGGCATGAACCAACAGCGATGAGTAGACATTCCCAAGGCCTTGATCTTATGTAACATTCACTATGTTCAATGTGTAAAAACATGATCATCATTGTAGGTGTCAATGAAAAAAGGTGGAACAAACTTAATACTAACTGTTGATGTGTGTTCTAGTGGGCATTCCATCGATAAAATGGTGTGGTGCAGAGGGAGACTACAACGTGATGGTCATGGAGCTGCTCGGTCCCAGTCTGGAGGATCTTTTCAACTTTTGTTCCCGGAAGTTCAGTCTAAAGACCGTCCTGCTATTGGCAGACCAAATGGTATAAATCACACTCTCATGTTCAAATTAAGATTATAGAATTATTATGATTCCACTAGGTCATGTGACCTACTTGACTTTTGTTTGTGCAGGCTCTATATATAAACATTGCACATGATTCCCTCAAGGCTTCTTCAAAGATTATAGATATTTTGAGCTCCACTACTCTTGTGCATCCAGTGTACTTTGTTATTCTGGCCTCTTCTTAGACTGTGCTGGCCTAGATATTTCATTTCATAGATGGCTCTCTCACGCACAACTCATCTCACCTTTTGTTCTAACTGTAGCCAAGTTGCTGTGTCAGTGCTCTATCTCCATCTATCTAGTTATCACATTCCTGTGTCGTGTCTCTATATATCTTCTTGTCTAGCCTCGTTCTCCTTTTATGCCTTAGTTTTGTCTAGATAGTGATGTATTGAGTGCATCTGCTACTGCTCAATGATGCTTTATTTTGTACCAAAGTATTTTATGCTGTGTGCTGCAGAATTTGACAGAATCGCTCAAGTTTTCTTTTGTTTTTTTTTTAAAGATAAGTCGCATTGAATACATCCACTCCAAGAATTTCATCCATCGGGATGTGAAGCCTGACAACTTCCTAATGGGGCTGGGCAAGAAAGGTAACCTAGTGTACATCATTGACTTTGGCCTGGCCAAAAAGTACCGTGATGCCCGCACACACCAGCACATCCCCTACAGGGAGAACAAGAACCTGACCGGCACAGCGCGCTACGCCTCCATCAACACACATCTTGGAATTGGTAAGAGACATACAAACCTGATTCTGAGTTTCTGTGTGGTGGTGGTTGTTGTTTTTTTTTGTTTTTTTAATCAAGGCTTTTGTTTGAGTCTCAAGAATTAGATGTTATTTGTAAGGCAGAACATTGCTTAGACTTCTATAGACCCACATGGTGATCCTCTCTACAAAGCCTCTTTTATAGTTGAAAGTGATTAATGTATGTTTACAATCTATTTATTACTGGTGTGGCAGAAAAGTCCAGTGTTTGAAAGTGTGGCTCATTCTGACTCAACAGACAGGCAGCAAGGTAAATAGTCTTTTAGTCCAGGACTTTTACGTGTATATAAAACTGTCAGTAACAAATGTGTTTATTTTCATTCCATTTGAAGTATTTGTTGTCTCAAAGTGACCCGGTGTCCATGGAGCCCAGTTGTGCATAAAGTAATTCAGGCTCTTATTTAACGCTCCTTGGTTTGAGGTCAGAAAGAATATCATGCATGAATTCACAAACATATCATGGGTGGCAGTAAAAATTGAGTTTATCAAACATTATGCAACATCAATACCTTAGTGTCTCACTTGGTGTTGATTAGAGTCAAATTTCATTGTATTTAATAGGAGTTCTCATTATATTGTGGTTGTAAACAATAAGCAGCCTTGGTGGGGAATTAAAACAAGAGTTTAAGCAGTGCAGGGAGCAGTTTTTGGGGTACGGTGCTTAATGTTTCAACATGAAGTTTGATCTAGGATGCCAAGATGCAGCATAGCAGTTTAAAGTTTAATTATTACTGTAGCACACATGTAGCAAGGTCCAATCTTGGAGGGCAGGTGTGGGTGCAGGTTTTTGTTCCAACCAAGGAGTTACACACCTGTTTCTACTAATCAGCCACTACAGCCCTTGCTAAGGACTTTCATTAGTAGAATCAGGTGTGGTACTGCTTGGTTTGAACAAAAGCCTGCACCCACACCGGCCCTCCAGGACCGCAGTTTGACACCCCTGCTGTAGCAACTGTTTTATTTTGTATCCTGCATGTCAGCAGTAGAAACACTTAGAAACATGCATTCCAAAGTAATTCACCAGGAATATGCAAAATCATGTATGTGATGGGCAAACTGAATGCATAGAGGGATGAGCGAGGCCTCTGGTTCACGGAAATTCTGCGTAATCCTGCCTCTAAACACCATGTTAAGTGTGATTCATCAGTGCAGGCTTATGATATCATCTCCACTACATCACACTCCTACTTTTCCTGGAGGTGTAATGCAACTCATTGTTTGCCTTTTTTTTTTCCCCCGTCATGAGTTATCTCTGAAATCTTTTTAATCCATCGCATCCCATCACGACACCAAGTGTCTGTGTCTGGACTTAATAATGATCTGACTTCTTACTGGTGCTTAACTGCTTTCAGCCAGGAAGTTACAGATTCTCACTTTACGTTCCATAAAAGTGGTGTTCATGGATGTTCCTCCTATCTGAAACAGTCTTTGTGTTTATATACGCCCTATCAGATCATAGCAGAGGATACGAGGGACATGGGCTCATGAGAAAAATAAGGAAATGCTGGTTGCGATGGAAACGGTTGTCATTTTTGTGTAATGTCCTCGAACACATTGTGCAGAGCATTTTATTACTAACCACCAGCTGGACACCAACAGGTTATTTGTTTTTTTTTGTCATTTGATAATTGAGGAATAAACGTATAGTAAATGTACCATTATGGAATTTCAGGGCTGATTTATAATGGCTGAGAAGTATGTGTTTATTTGTTGTCAACATGATACAATATACAATAATATTAAACCTAAAATGTGAAGATAATAAAGTTTATGTATTTTGAATGTGAAACTTAACAAACTAGTATTAACGGTTAGTGCGTGCTGTGATTTTCCTGACTTAACTTAATAAAGCATCATTTAATTTACTCTTAGTAAACCAAAGAACCAACAGGCTTCACAGGTTTCTTTTCTTTTTTCTTTTTCTTTTTTTGTTGGATTATCATGTCAATTCAACGCCCATTGCAGGCTTTGAACCAGGGCCGCCTGCACTAAGGAGTGTAGCTTCTATATATGGGGCAGCTGCACTCCACGCTGCCCCAAAAGTTTCTTATTAACTATAAGCAGGTTTGTTGTAAAACATGAGACCTCCCTCAGCTTTCTCACTGACTTTGCTTAAACCTCTGTCCACAGAACAGTCCAGACGTGATGACCTGGAGTCTCTTGGCTATGTCCTCATGTACTTCAACCTGGGATCTTTACCCTGGCAGGGCCTCAAGGCTGCTACCAAAAGACAGAAGTATGAACGAATCAGCGAGAAGAAAATGTCCACACCCATCGAGGTTCTTTGCAAAGGATACCCTTGTAAGTGAGGTTGCTATGGATCCCTCTTGTGTTATGTTCTCTAATCCCAAAAATCAAAGCTCCTTGTGTGACTTGCTCTATTTTTCCTGCTATAGCTGAGTTCTCGACATACCTGAATTTCTGCCGTTCGCTCCGTTTTGACGACAAGCCAGACTACTCTTACCTACGACAGCTCTTCAGGAATCTTTTCCACCGACAGGGTTTCTCCTATGATTACGTCTTTGACTGGAACATGCTCAAATTTGTAAGTTGACGTGTAAGTGTTTCTAACTGAAGTATTGATGTTGTAATGCTGTGCTGCCACTTTATCATCACCACGCTCAAACGTCTTGCTTCCAAACGGCTTTCAATATACATTATAGATCATTTAAAAAATCTCTTCTGTCAGGGCGCCAGTCGGACAGCAGAAGACGGGGATCGGGAGAGGAGGGCGGGGGATGAGCGGGATGAGCGAATTGGTGGAGCACCCAGGGGGTCTGCAACACGGGGCCTCCCCCCAGGTCCCAACCCTGGACCTGCCAACAGAGTCCGGAATGGTCCAGAGCAGGCCATCTCTAACCCTGCCTCACGGGTCCAACAGTCTGGTAAGTTTTATGCTCAATTTAGTGTCAAATAGAAGTTGTATTATAGTAAAAATATTTCCCCTCTCAAACAAAATTATACTAGTGTTACACTATTTCTTCCCAGAGTTGTGGAAAGTTCTCAATTTTATACATTATTTCAGGGAACACGTCGCCTCGTGCAATTTCTCGTGCAGAAAGGGAGAGGAAGGTGAGCATGCGGCTTCACCGCGGGGCTCCAGCCAACGTATCATCCTCTGACCTCACAGCCCGTCATGACCAATCCAGAATTTCCACATCACAGGTGAGAAAACAAGTGATCCACATGTCTAACATCCTGCATATAGCAGAACATCTATAAAACCCATGGTCATTGGAGTCCACTGAATTTACACATGAAGGTCTGGTGTCAGTTGAGGCTAATGACTGGAAATCTAGGAAAAAAAAAATCCATCAGGACAAAATTCTTTTTAGGAGTGCAGGAATAAATCTATGGACTGAAACTATTAATTCCACACTGTAAATAATACTTTCTTAAAATCAGAATCCTTCTGTGAAAATATTGCCTTTGTGAAAGCACAACAAACAAATTCACTTACATCTACGTCCAGTCTATTCATTGTTAATTAAAATGTTCTGGATTTAATGTGTAATAAAGCCTTATTTTATAATTGATTGTATATTTTGTTTGTGTAAGATCGGACTCTGCAGAGTAACCAACTGTTAGATATATGTAGTACAGTACAATACTTTCTTACATGTGTTTAAATGTATTTTCATAAAGTAAAACGGAAATGTAAAGTGCATGTACCTGATAACTGTAATTAAACACAATACAATGATACTTTGGGTACCTTCCCTCACTGGTATTAAACATTAAATGAGTTGATGTGGCAGGAAAATGTTTGTTGTCCTGCTAGTTTCAGATTAAACAACAAAAGGAGTTTATCTTTATATTCATTATCTATCAGTACCATAATTCATTTGAGTTTTCTTGCATTTCACATGCAAACAGAAATTCTGCATTTTTAATGAGTTTGTGCTGCGAAGTGTCTGACATCTAGACTGCTGATTTCCTCTGATTCTTTATTCTGGTTCTCCTGCAGGTCAGCGTGCCATTTGAGCACATGGGGAAGTAGACCTCTTTGGCTCTGCATGCACATGAAACTGACAGGTGAGGTCTGGTTTCACCAACTTATCCACTTGCTCACTAGAGAAATACACTACTCACCAGTATACTGCCTTCTAATGACTAACAATCCATCTGTTGTTACAGGGCTGCAAGGTATATTCATCGCTCCAGTTTATTTTCCTTCATTTTTACCTTGTCTTATGAAAAAATCATTGCCTATGGACACATGGACCTTTGGAAAAGTACAGTAAATCCCAAAAGGATCCAGGGACATACATGACTGTATCCAACATCCACTGTTTCATGAATCCTCTTTGCTAAACCCTGGATCACCACCACCTCAATACAAAAAGCAAATGAATGACAGTGCTACACCATTATTACTCCATGGTTGCTTCTAACTGCTCCCCCTCCTCCTAAAAACATTCCCACAACAACCCTTCTGTCTGACAAATGTGAAGAACTGTTTGCATCAAAGAAGCAAAAAGGTATCTGAGGCACACGCATGTTTCTCGTCGAAGCTCAACTTCCTTTTTGATTTAGGCTTAGTAAAGATTTATCTTTCTGTTTTAACACTGCAGAACAACTTTTCCGTGAATGTTGTCTTTTTAGTCTTTTTATGAGGAAACCTTTAATTGGCGCTTGCTATGAGTTTTTTTTTTTTTTTTTGAAAGATAACAGCTAAAAGATGAAGATATGAGGAGAGGTAGGTGAGAGGGTAGTGTACAAAAAGAAAGGTGAGAAAGGACAAGTAAGTTAGGTTTTAGCTGTTTGTTTTTTTTTTTTAGAGTAATGTTCTTGGTGAAGTAACAGTCGGTGCTTGCTTGCCCTTCATCCATGTTGTGATGATTTGCTGTCCCTCAAAACTTAGCCACCAAAACAACCACCACCCCTTTCTTTGCTTGTTTTGACTTGCGTGTTTTCTTTGTTTTTTTTAATGTAAGGTGAAGAATGACCATAGATATTGCTAAGACACACTCCAAGTCTTGAGGGAAGCTCCTCAGGAAATTATCAGAGTATTTGACGAGAGACCATAGCTGCCCATTTTGACTAACAAATAGTGGCTGCAATTTTTATGATAGTTCTTAATGTTACCTTTTTTTATTCTTTTTGGTATTGGAGGTCATAGGGGAGTGGGCAGGCTCTGTTAGGGATGGGTCTTAGGGGGATGGGGCATCCAATGATTTTTTTTTTTTTTTTAATGTTTACTTCACTGTAAATATTTTTTTATTTCGATGTAAAGCCAAAATGTGGTTATTTGTTTTAAGGTGTAAAGTAGAAGAATGCATACTAATGACAAATTGGGGCTGGGTTCAGAATTTTAGGTATTTAAAGTACTAAATTGTGGGATGGGCTGCTGTTGCTTTGCCAGCTGGGTCATCCAACATTTTTGTGTGAGTGCGCGTGCGTGTGTGTGTGTGTGTGTGTGTGTGTGTTACAGTGAATCCCTGCTCAGAATACAAGATTAATTTTAGTTTGTATGCAGCTTGTTTTTCCCTGTTCAGTCTATTTATGTTTATAACAGTTTTTTATTTGTCTGTAATAACTTTCCGTTCTTAATGTTCTTAGTTTTGATTCTTTTTCCTGTAACTTATTGGAAGTACCTTACATGTAAAGTATTTTTTTGCCTGTCCCTTCTTCTCCTTTAAGGCTGTCTGACCACCTCATATAATACATAGGGCTTTCAAAATTCCCTCTGCAAAAATTATATGTTAATAGTTTGTCACCTTTTGGTTTTTTTAACCTCCAGCAACATTGATGATGTCATTCAGAAGAAAACACAACTGATTTAATTGCAGGGATGTGTAAATAGTGGTGTACTGTGTGTAATTACCTTTGTACAGGCCACCATGACCCAGTGGCATAGTAACTGTTGTTAGGGATGCTATAGAAGAGGTTGAGGTGATGGGAATTTCACTTTATGTATTGTGTACTGATATCTTGTACAGTTCTTTAACACACTTTATTTACAACAGTATTTGTGTATATTTTATGAAGTAATAAAAACGAATAACGTTGCTCACACCCTTTTTGCTGACCTTGTCATTGCACATATCACTGTAGAGTAGTATGCACAATTTCCCTGAATCAAATCAATATATCAACTCATACAAATATAATCTCTCAATCATCATCACCCTGTAGACCTGTGGTGGTGTGTTTATGTGCAGAGATGATTTAAAATGACTATATTTGAATGAGCTTATAAATATTTTATGAATAGCCATGTTCTGCTTTTGTTTATTTAATTGGCTGTTGTGGATCTATCCGCACACGCAGTGCAGACTAACCTGTACAAAGTTACATCATGTTCAATGGAAAAGACCCTGGGGGAACAAAACGGGACTGCGCCTGCGCGAAGAGCCGAGTTTTTGCTGGCAGCTTCTGTTGGTACAGTGAACTGCTGGTGATGTGGATGAAATAACGGTGCCTAATTCGTCAGCTTCGGATGGGGGAAAATGGCAAGATAATACAAGCTATTTTACACGGATATGTTGATTCTGTAACTGTCGCTTTTGTTGTTTTTGGTTTGACTTTACGGGGAGAAGCAACAACAAGCTAGCGCCAGGCTATGAAGGCGAGCTAACGTTAGCTAGCAGCGCTAGACGTAGTTAACGCTCAGCTGCGGACACTTGCCAGCTTTTAAGTTACCTGGTTTCAAACAATGATGCAGTTATTTTTTCACAAGTATCTGGCTTTTTGTGAATGTTAGCGTTTAGACAATTAACTTTTTTTTATAACGTTACTCCAAAAGGTTTGTAGTCGACTTGAGACGATGAGCTAAATTGATGCTTGGATTGAAACCAGCGGCGCAGATCAAACAACTGCAGAGGAGGTAAGTAAACAGCAGAAGAGGTTATCCACAGATACTTTAATACATTATTGTCTTATACGGAGGATTTCAACAAATATTACAAATTAACAAACTCAAGTATATATTGCAACCGCTGAATGTCCATTAAATCTTAAAATATAATAGTAAACTTTGTGTAGCACCTTGCATACAGAAATGCAGCTCAAAATGTATTTTCAGTGCTTCAGTGGGTTGTTGTTTTTGGATTCATATTACTGTTATGTCATTTTGATTAGAATTTAAATAAGTGAAGATTTTGAATTTGAAAAAAAGTGTTCATTAAGATCTTGCATGTACGTGTTCCCTTAACTTTTTACCGTGTTCCCTTAACTTTATATATATATATATATATATATATATATATATATATATATATATATATATATATATATATATATAGTAGCAGCCACAATAGGTCATAGGTAAAAAAAAAAAAATGACATACAGACATGATTAGATGAACAATGTAAACCATATTTCAAATTTGTTCTTTAAGTATATTTTCTGTTGTCAAACTGTATTTTAATATCCACCTGAAAAAAGTTAAGTTTACACGATTTAGACATTTAAAACCTGTTAAGGAAAACATTAGACAATTAAGATAATAAATGGTAAAAATAGAATAAAGAAGTAAAATGAACAGATGGTGCTTTCTCTCAGAATTATTGATTCGCAGAAAGACAATGTTAGTCTTTTGTAGAGATGGTTCTAATAGAAGTGCTCTGAGAGCTGCCCTGTTGGCACATCTGACCCTGGTTTTAGTTCTTTGTTGACACTTCTGCCACAACCAGCTGTATGGTGATAAGAATCATCCAAGAATGGATGTCATACTTCATTTAAAAATGCTTTGTTTCTACTGTTCAGATCATTATAAGCTGGGAAATCTGTTATAGCTGCACTTCATACAACCAAAATGACTTATGGTCCCTGATGATAAATTCTCTGGTCACAGCCTAGACCATGATGCAGGCGGCTCTCACAACCTGAGGACTGTGACTAATATTTTGTTGATTCTTTTCAGGTTGGTGTTAAAATATAGTTTATCACAACAGAAAATATACTTATGGAACAAATTTGACATATGGTTTACATTATTCATCTACTCAAATTGTCTATATATATACATTTACATACACACACACACCTCAGATCCTAATGAACAAATTATTAAAATTCACTTATATAAATTCTATAATTTGTTGAGAACAAAATCAAAATGACATAACGGTCATAGAAAACCAAAATCAACAACCCACTGAAAATCAAAGTAAAAATGAATCACCAGCTGATCCACCTCTATCATGACATCTCACAAAGTGACTCAGAAGTGTGTATGGTCCCCTCGCGCCTATTTACTCTACCGACAGCGTCTGGGCATCCTCCTGATGAGTCGGAGGATGGTACCCTGGGAAATCTCCTTTCAGACCTGGATCAGGGCATCAGTGAGCTCCTGGACAGTCTGTGGTGGTTCTTGGTGGTGTCAGACGCTCCGATACTTAACGTCCCGTATGTGCTCGATTGGATTCAGGTCAGGGGAACGTGGGGGCCGCTCAATGCCTTTGTCATCCAGGAAGTTACACACTTTAGCAACATGAGGCTGGGCATTGTCCTGCACCAGGAGGAACCCAAACCGGTCATGCTGTATGAAGTTACAGGCAGCATAACGTTCACCACAGCGTCTCTTTTTGTCACGTGGACTCAGTGGGAAAAGATGGTGGACCTGCGGTTTCTAGTGTTCTCTGGTGAGTGCCGTATGGGCTGTGAGCATCTGTGTCTGAAAGTTTGGTCAGAAACATGCACACCGGTGCAGATGGAGGTCATTTTGTAAAGATTTGGCTGTTTTCTTTATGTAACGGCCAGTCTCCTGGTATCTCCTATGTTCATTTTGAGATTGTGCTTGGAGAAAATGCTGGACTACCTCTGCAAGTAGTGACAAAAAGTGACAAGGATGCGAGCAGAACACAAAACTAAATGGTGTTTGTCTTATTTGTCTTACACCTGTTGATGTGATTCATAATCACTTGTGCTTCCTAAATGGATAGATTGATGTTTCTGAAGTTTAACTGAATTGGTGTTATACTGTGATGATTAGGAATTCCCTTATTTTATTTGAGCAGTGTACATACACACACATACATATATATTAGAGCTGCAACAATTGTTTGATTAATTTATAACTATTACATTAAGTACCAACTATTTTGACATTTGATTTGAGTCATTTTTAAGAAGGGAAGGTCCAAATTCTCTGCTTCCAGCTTCTCAAATCTGATTATTTTTGTTTACCAGTCTTATATAATAGTAAACTGAAGATCATTGGGTTGTGGACTGTTAGCTTTGACAAAAACAGACATTTTAAGTTGATTCTTCAGTTTTGGGAAACAGTGATCAATATTTTATGAACAAAACAAATAATTGTTTCAATAATCAATAGATTAATCTGCTATCAAATAGCTGTTAGTTGCAGCCCTAATATATTAACATAACCCTTAAAATGACCTCATACTTGCACAGAAATGTATCTTATAAGGATATGTGCCTAAATCAATATAGGATACAAATATCCTTTTTGTATAGTTAATTGTGTTGATAAGTGCAGCCTGGGACTTATGATGGCCTTCACAGTGGCTGCTGATTCGATTGAGGTCAAAGTACAATGCATGTTTTGAAAACTACCCACTGGGTGCAGTCAGCAGTAATGATTTGTTGCCTTCTCTTGTCTGTGTTTCACTGGGAAACACCAAGCTCTGTTGTTATAGCTGCAAGCTGGTGTTTGCCAGGCTGTGTACATTGAGCACAGATCTCATGTAGATCGTATTTCTAATATAATGCATTTAGATTGATTTACATTCACCCAGTAATGGTTGCTTAACAAAGAAGTAGTATTCATTTTCAGACTACAAGTCTTTGGTTGTTTGATGTGATCTTTATTTATCTTGAACAGATCAAACATAAAATAAAACACAAACTGATAGTAACATAAGATTTTCATGAAATTAAATCAAAAACAGTTATTACATCTCACAATGCTATGTTTGAGAAGGAGCAACAAGAAACAATTCTCATTAGGTTCTGAGAAATATTTATCAATAAATAATTGTTTGTAACTGCTTTTCAAATTTTTTTATATTATTGATAATTTTACTGTCAGGTCAAGACTATTCCAAAGAGAAACTCCACAACTGAGATGCACATGCTTTTTTGGTTGTACGGACTGTAGGATGTTTTAAATTGAATCCTATCTTAATATCAAGATATTTACTAGCCATTAAAATGTCAGTGTGATTGCAAAATCCGTTAACTCACATTCTAAATGTATATTTCTGGTACTTGTTTTTTTTTCTTATCAATCCAGGCATCACACTTCAAAGAGTTGTGTATCTGTGTCAGCATAAATCTATTTCCTCTCAGATTCAATGCATAAATACAAACATGTATTTCCGGTGTGTGAGAGATGTTGTTGCTGATGTGCTCCAGTTTACAGCTTCACCACTGATCGAGACTTTGGAAACCGTGTAAATCATCCATGACCGTATCAAGCACCATTCTATATTAGCAGGTGCACACAGAGTTAATCTGAATTTAATGTCACTGTGAATGATTCACCTTCCTGGAAATCACACAGAGACGCTGACGTAGTTGGAGAGATAACAGTACTCAGGGATCCTTGATGATTTGATCATTAGGGTGGAGGCACATGGAGAATCTCTGCAGATGCCAGTCCAGTTCTCCACAGTTAGCTCAGTTTTGTTGAGAATAAATGTATAAATGTGGTGATTAAAGCCACTGATTGCACAATGAAAAAATAGAAGTTATTTCACTTAAATTTTCCATATCCAACTCAACAAATTGTGTAATAAAACATTTATCCAATTTAGTGAGTGTGTGTGTTTGGATGAGGTTGTAGTTTCATAGTTTTACTCCATGAGGACACAGGCCATGTGTGTGTGGAGCTCAGACTTTGGTGTAGATTTGTGGAAGGTTTAATCCTTACTCTGAAGAAATATGTTGTGTTTAATGCCATTTCCAGCATCCATACGCTTCTTCCTGCTCACAGTAAAGCACATAGAAAACGAAGGGTAGAAATTGGTTCAGCAGCCCTCAGCTCAAAGCTGTCACACTGATTTAGTGTGTTCAAATGATTCTGGCTCTGCTTACTCTCCCTTCATGTGTTAGTGTGTGTGGTTTGTACACTCCTTATCAGTCTTTCCTCACCCACCTACCTTATGCCTCCTCTTTTTACTCCTTCTGGTTTGATCTTGTTTCATCTGTGTATCAACATGATCTTGTTTTGTTCAGCAGATCTGTGCACTGTCCTACTCTGCTCTGCTCTCTATTTGTTTCCTTTCAGTTTTCTCATTCTGACATCAGCAGATGTCTGCTTGAGATTCAGGTCTTAGACAGTGTCAGTCTGTTATGATATGTAGATTGTTTAATGCAGGTGTTATTGCATGAAATATTACTTAGACAGTAAAAATGGTTTGAATGTTTACTTAATGTGTACTTAAAAGGGTCTAAATGTGTATATATATATATATATATATATATATATATATATATATATATATATATATATATATATATATATATAGTTGTAAACAGTCTAAGTTGTAAACATAGACTCAGGATAATTTCATGAATTTTCCATATTTACATATTGTTGCCATATGGCAACAAATCTATTTTAGCATATTAATCAAAAAATCTTATGACTATAAATTAAATGTAAAAAAAAAATAAATTAAAAAATTAAAGTTTACTTACCTTAGATAGTGAGTTACATTTTTTTTGGTGAAAAATTTCCAAAATTCTGAATAAAAGATAACCTTCGGTCGTGAGACAGTGATGCTCACATGTCAAATGTCCATCAACAAACAGGATATCCAGGTCATATGACTTCATAAATTGTATGTCTTTAAAAATAAAAGCCTCATTTTCACACCTAGCTGTAAAAACATAAATTTGATACCACAACTTTTTAGAAAAATTAAGATAAAGTGATTGTTGCCATTTGGCTACACTATGCAATAGAGGGTTAACATATAAGCACATATACATACATATAACAATGTATTTCCATGTAAATTCTGAGTTATAAATTAGAGGAAAATGGCTCCAGTCCTTAAAATCTCCCCTCCTCTTTTTTCTGTTATTATCTAGAACAGCAGATTGCATTTTAAGTCTTTAAATGTCTCTTTGTTGTTTTGTACAGATGAGTCAACTCTGGCGGCGAGACATCCCCCTGTCAGAGAGGTTTGGGAATGACTCTCCGGTCGGCGTTGCCCCGGGGGCTCCGGCCACCATGGCCCCACAACAGTCCAACACGTCCTGGGTCCCAGAAGCCCCTGTGGTCACACCAGACGAGCCCATTTTCCTCATGACCTCCACTGCCCAAACTATATCAGGTTTTTTTGTTTGGACAGCTCTTCTGATCACGTGTCACCAGGTAAGGAGAACCTAACATTTTGAGGTTGCAGATAATCTGGTTTTCAAAAGGATTAAAAATAAATTAAGTCAGAGATTGCAGCCGGTCCAGTTTCTACATCTATTATCATTTTGTTAAAAAACAACAGTGTTTACTGTCTTCAGTAGTAATAAGAAGGTAAAATACACTCAGAAAGTTGATCTACGAGTTTAAAAGATTAGAAAACACTACATGTTGAATCATAATGCTACTCAAAGCCGCTATTTGTTCCTACTTGTCAATGACCACGTTAACATGACCAGTAATAATTTGATTCTAACCTGATAAAGACAATGCTCAGCTTAAAAGACCTCTGTGTAAACATTATTTTTTGATTAGCTTCACCAATTAAGATCCTAGTTGGAATAAGCAATAATTAAGTTAAGGTGTAGAGTATTCCACATATTTTCTAGAATGTAATAGAACAGATGAAGTCCCACTCAAATGTACAAAAAACAATGTGGATAAAGATAAGGTATAACAGTTTCACTCAAAATAACCATGGTTAAACGTTATGTTGTCACCATGGCAACAGTAAGAAAGAGCGACTCAGTTTGGGTTCAAACATCTGGTTTTGTCGCAATAAAATGCTGCGGAATATCTAAAATTAATCATGAATGAATGAAAATCAGACTATCTGCATGTAAATGAAAATATGAAGAGAATATTATATAAGCAATTTATGCAAACACCTTACTATTGCCTTATTTAGAATAAAGTCAATATTCAGAATATTACTGTCCAAATGGTCCATAATTCCTATGTCGGCATCAAAATGATGTTGCCCATGTTACTCTAGTAATCTGGCTGAAACAGACAAATTGACCCAGGTTCAAAGGTTCTTGCTGGAGCCGTTTGTTGCTGCCAATAATGTGGTTTATTGGAATAAATGAGGAGGCTTTTTTTGTTTACACTGAGCTAATCTGAATGTAGAATTATGAGAATTGACATATAAGACACAAAAGCCCTATCTGATCAGCTCTTGTTAATTGTGTCAGCAAAGGTTAAATGAGGACTTACATCTGTTATCCTCCTGTTGCCACAGACTTTGATTAAAACAAATGTTGTTCAGAATCTTTCAAGTCTCTCCCTCCTTTCCCTTAACCCTCGTTTACTAAATATGGGTTTGCTCGGCACAAGTGGCTCATTTTCCGCCAAAGCCAAAAGGAACAGTTGCACAAACTCACACCCGGGAATGTTTTTTTATGGGCCGCTGTTTATCTGAGCCCCTTTATGTGCTCGTATACCTTGAAGGTTTCACATCCTGTGAGGAAAAAGCTGCTATCCAAATATTGAGCAGAGTATTGAGCTTTAGAGTCCTGCCTTATACCAGCAGCAGAGTTCAAAATCTATGCATAATGGAGGTGTTGTGCATTGCTTCTAGTGTTGTTTGGCTTGGTTTATCAGCCTTCACATTACAGTGAAAAATGTAGTGAGCGTCCCTTTTATATAACTGGGATCTATTGTGGCTCAGGGCTTAGGTTAATGATTCGCCTCTCCCATTGTTTGCTGCTGCACTTCACATACAGGGTTAAAGTAGAGCCCTCTGTAACTCTGGCAACAGGTTCTCCTGGCTTGACTTGGACATCATCAAAGAGCAGGGATGGATGTCACCTAGCAATAAACCCTGTGTCTCGCTCCGTTTGTTGTCACCCACTGTTTGTTATTTTACCAAAGGTGTGTGTCAGTTTACCGGCCAGGAAATCTGATAGGCAGGACATTGTGTAAGTGGAAAGGAGCCGGATGGAGCAAACAGAGCCACCGGTGACAAAGGCCCACCCTGTTCTTCCTGCCATCTGCTGCTCTAAATGGGAGTGATAAAAGTATCAGATACCCAAAACAACCCCTGCATGTCCGCTAGTGGACACAACACACACACACCTCACAGATACCCACTCCTCCTGTATCCGACCTCATAGTGGCTGTATTCTGACCTGTACAGACAGACGAAAGCCCGGAGAGAAAAACAAACACTGGTTTCATTTGGTAGCAATTAGTTTCAGCTAACCCATTTATCCACTGCCGTCTGAGCTGCTTCAGCAGAGGAAGCCGATGAATCTTCACCTCACATTATCTTTTCCTATCTCATTTTATCGAAATTAATTTTGCAAGTATTTCTTGCTCTGTAATAATATTATAATTTTATTGTTCTACATCCTGCCAATGTGCTGTCCAGGTCAATATATTATAGTTAGCTCAAGGTGGAACAACTAAGATATACAACTCAACTGACTTTTGATATTTCATTTATTTTTCAGTTATTAATCTGTGTAACTTTTTGCATTATTTATGATTTTTATTAATTTTGTACTATTTATTTTTTATTTATTTGTTTTTCCTTAAGTATTTATTTCCTCTACCTTTTATTTATTATCATCATTATCCATGTGTGCGCAATACACTGTGTGTTTATGTGAAATATGATAAAATAAAATACTAAACAATATGTAATACATCATAGTTAGTAGTGACAATTTAAAAGGTTACTTTTAATATCAATTAAATGTTTTTTCGCTGCATGAGGTGTAATTATACCTAAATGCCACAGTTCCAGTGTATTTTCCAGACATCTCCCTGATTTCATCATTTAATTTTACCTGAGGTTCAGGTTTCATCCAGTTTACTTAAAATGATAAAATATGATTCTATCAAAATTGTCCTTATTCCTAAAGAACATCCTGCATTCAGCAACTGTCTAGCACACATACAATGATTACCTTCTGGGACATCGTGTGCAGACTGATGACATACGACAGATTTGCTTTCTGTCCGGCTGTGGGATTGACTCATTTCTGTACCGATTTCGAACAGTTATTCAAAGATAACAAGATAACGTTTCTCTCGCCAAAATGTGTGAGTGCAGAAACTCGTGTTGTTTACTCATAGCGAGCTTAGATAAAGGAGTCTTTCATGGGACCATGTGGAGTGTCTGAGATGTCTGACTTCATCAGTTTAATTGAACCTTCATGTTTTTTTCCTCACCTTCTCGCTCCTCTTTCTTTTCAGATCTACATGCACCTTCGCTACTACAGCTCTCCAAATGAACAGAGGCACATAGTGAGGATACTCTTCATAGTCCCCATCTATGCCTTCGATTCCTGGCTCAGCCTCCTTTTCTTCACCAATGAAGAGTATTATGTGTATTTTGACACAGTCCGAGACTGTTATGAAGGTAAGTGGGCAGATAAGCTGAGCTGGTACATGAGTATCTTCTTCTGCAGGCTGGCTGAAACTCATGCTGCAGTCCCATATCCACCACACTGATGTCTGGCTGTTTTACTTTCCACTGTGAGTCTTTTGACTCCCAGTAGGAATAAGGGTGTGAAAATTTATGTGTTGTGATACCCCAGTGGCAGATGGCCTTTGCAGTGTCTTCATTTGTAAAGGTTGCCATCTTTGTTCTCATGTCTTCACGGCCTGTTGGGGATTCAGGGGAGGAGAAGCCTGTTTCCTAGCAACTGTATGAAAACCAGCAAATCCTTGAGAAGACTTTGAAAAGGCATCTCACTTGTGAGCAGATAAATCGTCCCCTTGTTCTTTATCCTGTCAGCCTCTAGTGTCTCTTTTTTTTTTACAGGAATTTAGCATTCACACCAAATTTGAGAAGGTAAACATATGGTTGCGTTTCACTTTGTTATTACATTATCATGTTTACATACATGCAATGCTGAGGAGAAAAAATCAATAGGAAGACAAACATGAGCTGATCCCATCTTCTGTGAGGACTTTCTGTTTTTCTCTGTTTCTGTCATTGCAACTTGAGCTGCTGGCCGGATAATTAATTTGAATCACATTGGATTCAGAACATGTGATGGATATTTGTCACTATTTCCTGACATTCTGCAGCTTAATAAAGTAACTGATTAATCAAAATATAACAGATTAGTTGATCATTGAAGTAGGTTATTTTCACTTGAATATCACATTATTTGCTCCAATACCATATGTAAATATATAGCTATAAATGGATATAAATATATAGACTGTGGGTTAAACTGTAGGTAAAATCTGTTAGATTAGTGCAGTTAATACCCAGTATGAGAGACAGGCACTTTAAATCTTTTTTTCATGGAGTCTGTCTTCTCATTCACTCTTACACACACACACACAAAGTGAGCTCATTGAGTAGAAGAATGTGTGTTCCTCTGCCAACAGACTTTATAGACACCCGCAAAATGAACCTTTAGTTCGGGTTGAATTGCTGCACATTTGCACAAACTATTAGCACATTTATGGTTGATTAAAAGGTTCGCATCTGGAGCCGACCATGTTCCTGTTATGGTACTTCTGTGAAAAGCTACTTTTCAGTACAAAACCTCTCTTGTGTCTCTGTTTATCCCTCCTCAGCACATATTATATAACGAGGGAATGGTATCATAGTGTATTAAATTAAAAGTGACGGAGAATTAGTTTTATTAAGACACAGTAAAGACATGGAGATCTTTACTAACACTGAATAAGACACTGAGGTTTCCCACATATTCACCATTGTGTGGCGCTGTGGGAAACACTGCTGATAATGTGCTGTTATTATTAACTCTCATCTTGGATACTTCTACTGCTTGTCAAGATAAAAGCAGTTGAGAGCTGGTGTCTGTGGGTTACGCTTAAATTAGCCTGAGGACACCTGGGGCAGCAGATGAAAACACATTCTGTTCATTCAGGATCACTGATTTGGTATTAGTATGACGTCCAGGTTTTCTGAATCACGTTACTTCTCAACAAAACTGCTTATAAATGTCTGCAGAATAGCCAATATGCTATTGACTATACCAGATGTGATGTCAGGTTATTACCGGCCTGTATGTGTCGGAGAGTGAGTTTTAGGTAGAGGCAGTTATGTCACTGTTATTGCATATTTGCAGAAGCTTCCATGACAGATGTGTTGGTGAATTACATTCACAATAGCAGTGGTCCTTCGCTGTGGTTGATTTCACTGATCCGTCTCTTCTCTTTTCTGGTTAATGGTGGAGAACAAATGCTCTAACAACCTCACGAACATCTGTTGTTTTTCTGTTGTCTAATGAAAGCTGTTTCACTCTGGTGATAGTTTTTAAAAAGGAATTAAAGAATGGTGAAGTAAATTCACAGTATTAAATGGCTGAGTAGGTTTAAAATGTCGAGCTGCGGACACAGATTCATTATCTGTCTGAACACTCAATAAAATGAAGACATCTGTTCAGGCGCTGCAGCCATCTGAGATCTGTCAGGTTACAGCTAAAGCAACCGGTGTTTGCTGCATTGATTAGGTTGATTACATATCAGATATGACCAGTGGATAGCATAGGAAGGGATTAGAGATGCAGCTGGTGCAGCTTCGTGTGTAGGCCTATTATGACTGATGATTAATACAAAATCCCTTGTATTTGAATATTATTTTAAACTTTACTAACAGAAGTTATACAGCACATTATAGCACTGAATATCTGGACTATACATGTGTCAGTTTCACTTGTATAAAATTAGTATTTACTGTGTAAACGTCTCTGAACCATGACGCATGTTTTTACAAGACTAGCTGTCCCTTTATCATCTGTTGTCTGCACTAAAGAACTATACCTTATCATTATAATCAGGCTTCAACCTAACCTAACATTACCCAATCGTTTCTAAACCTGCTGATGGAGATGAATCACCTTTCTGCCTCGAAACAGCAACTTCACCAGCTCACAGACTCAGCACAACATAACTGTAATTATGACAGCAGGGGATTACACTGAGGGTTGACAACACTGTATGAAGCACTCAGATACTTTACTTGAGTAAAGTATCTGAGTGCTTCATACAGTGTTGTCAACCCTCAGTGTAATCCCCTGCTGTCATAATGTCATAAGAGTAGAAATCAAAAATGAATAAATAAATAAATACACTACTCATAATAAGTTAGGGATATTGCGACGACTCACTGGATCGCATACATTTTTGGGGTAATAAATACTAATGAAAATTCTGTTTCTTCTCATTCATTGTTAGTAATATCAAAGAGAACTTTTACTTATTTTCTTAAAATTCATACCAAATAGGAAAAGCATTCATGTAAATGAATGTGTGAGTAGTATAAATAATATATTCAGTAACACCTAAAAATTCTGAGTTGAAAATGTCCAGTAATACTTCAGTACTACAAAAAACTACAGAAGTATTATCAGCAAAATCCTCCTCAAGTATCATATACATATATTATACTCCTTGCTTTTATCACTAAATACACGTGAGAGCATTTTAATGTTTTAGTTTATCAATGTGGAACACATTTCAGATACTCTGGGTGGATTAATTCATATCAACTTTTACACAAAGTGCAAAGTTAAAACAGAAAAGACCCTAAAATATAGATGATGGCATATAAGTATATAAAAAATATTAAAAAATAAATCCCGCAACGGAAAAGTAATTGAGCTGTCAATTAAACATAGTGGAATAGAATACTATATTTATCAAAGTAGCAACAAATTTTAAGTAAAGTTAGAGGTAGGTTAGGTACAGTGCTTGATTAATTGTACTTTAATATCCACAACTGTAACCTGCTGCTGCACCAACGCTGTTTTTAAAAACAATAGCAGCATTGACATATGTTTGTAATCACTATATTATAAATGGTGACTATCATCCTGAATGTATAGGAAGGCTATAATGGCGCCACACTAATATCCAACAGTCATTCTATCTTAGGCATCAAGCACATTCTCAAGTTACAAAATATATATATTTCAAAGAGCATAAAAGAACAGAAAAAAGGAAGCACATCTCAAGTTTTCAAGTAAGGAGGATAAAATACGTTTCACTTATTTATTTAGCTTACACACTTGTTTATTGTGATGACACAAGCATAAAACCAAATCTGAGTCAAACCCAACAACATGAAGCTTAACAGCAAACTGTGACCATTAAGACTATTCATCAGGTGGCATTAAACAGGGACATTCCAAACATTCCTCACCTGAGAAGCATGTCAAAATGTAATCATCATTAAGTCCATCTGGTGTCATAGTATTAAGTATGTATATCCACAACATTTGACTCTGGGACAGTTTCTTCAGAACATCATGTCCCCTGGTGTCCTCCTATAGTAATTCTGCTCCTGTTTATATTACTGAATTGAAGCTGTATATCTCAACCCTCTTAAGGAAGCTGTGTACTGAAAGTGTTTGTTTATCTTGATGTAAGCCAAATAAATAAGTGAAATATGAGTATTTTTGTCCTCTTTAAATCAGAAACCTCAATTTCACTTCACTGAGATTCTCCACTGTCGCAGCTCAACGTAACTTTTGACACGAAATATAGTTTGTTGATGTTTAATAGGATGTGGCCCTTTAATAGGACCAGTGACCCTCTTGTTTTGTTTCACACTCTGCAGCCTTTGTCATCTACAACTTCCTGAGTCTGTGTTATGAGTATCTGGGAGGAGAGAGCGCTATCATGGCTGAGATCAGAGGGAAACCTATTGAGTAAGTGCCCCCTCACTTTCCATTAACCCTCTATTACTTAGAAGGTCTCAGGATAGTTCCATTATATGTAAGTGAATTGGACTCCAGTAGAGTGTATTTACTAGGAATTTCTCATATGTGTATATTAGAACAAAAATGTATAACATCAAAATTGGAATAAATGTAAAATAAATAAGTTTACGTACCCCAGATACTGAGTTAAATTTTTTATTTGGTGAATATTTTCCAAAATTCTGAATAAAAGACATCCTTTGGTCATGTGATAATGATGCTCACATGTCAAATGTCCATGAGCAAAAGGGACTGGTAAACAGGATATCCTGGTAACGTGACCTCATAAATTGTATGTCTTTCAAAATAAAAGCCCTCTTTTCACACCTAACTGTAAAAACATAGATTTTAAATAACAACTTTTTAGAAAAATTAAGATAAAGTAACTATTGGCATATGGTAACACCATGCAATAGAGCGCTAATGTTAAATCTGTTGAATCTGTTTTTCACTTCAGGTCGAGCTGCATGTATGGGACCTGTTGTCTGTGGGGAAAGACCTACTCCATTGGCTTCCTCAGGTTCTGCAAACAGGTACTAATCACCCTCTTGGCTTACAGTAGTGTATTGTTTCATTTCACAAAATGTAATCTAATGTACAGAATAGAGGAACTCTGTCCACTGGGACAACCACAGCATTGATGGTGCATGTTGTTTGCTGTGTACTAAATCAAATATAGGTCTGTAGATCACAGGAAACCATTGTGTTTGGTTTCATTTCCGTACTGAATGAAAACCTTCTTGAAAAGAATTAAAACTTGTTTGACTTGCTGTAGGTTTCCCACTGCAGTAACTGTCATGTCTTGTCTGTCTAGATATTCAGAGTTACATAACACAATGACACATATTGTTGTAATACTCAGTAGGATCAGATGTAATAATGGCACTACTGGTCACGGGTTGAATGTTATTATCATAAATATTCCCCTCATGCTCTTGTCATTTAGTTAAAAGATCTCTTATGGACTGTTAAAAAATACTTTAATAGTCCACAAAAAATGACCTTGTTAAATTCCTCCTCCTCCTCACTCATTAAAATGTTTATGAATATGCAAATTTATTTATTTAGATTTTTAAAAGTTTATTTACTTTACAGAAAATGTTTGCTCCTTCACTGTAAAGTCTCTACATTTTCATCATTCTGCACAGTGAAGATCAAACAACCAAATGTACAGAAAAGAAAATAACACTTTTTAGAGTGGTGGGAGACTTTAAGCTATAAGTTTTATAAAAAAATACGTTTTAAATGTCCTATATGATAGAAAGTGAGATTTTAATATCTTTTTGACTATAATAAGGTCTGGGTCTTATATAGGTAATGTCACATGCTTCAAAATACTCCATCCACAGAAATTCACACTGTCCGTATTCAGTATTATTCGACAGTGTGCCTTAAAACGAGCCGAGTCAAGATTTCTGTGAAGTTGTGATGTCACAACTATTGAGTCACTGCCCATTCTCCCATTCAAATCCATTCAAATTAGCCAATCAGAATTAATGAGACACACACAAAAAACAACCTGTTGTTTCTAAAGCTGCAGAGAGAAGAATCCTGAGAGAGGAGATGTAAAACTATGTTGAGATTATCTTGAAATACATCATGTTAGTGATTTCAAACTCCAAATAAAACCCAAGAATAGTGTCAAATATTGGACCTTTAAGAGTGAAACATAGAGTTTCCTGCCTTGTATTGACTCAGTATGTTTACTGATATATTAATTCTCTTTTTTCCTCCACTCTTTCTTACTCCTTACTTCTTACTGCTTCCTCAGGCAACTCTTCAGTTCTGTGTGGTGAAGCCTCTGATGGCAGTGATTACTGTCCTGCTTCAGGCCTTTGGGAAATACAGAGACGGGGACTTCAAGTATGTTTCTGTAACAAATAACCCACCATCACTCACAGCACAGACACCTTCCTGAACAGGGATTTCTTGTGCTACACTGTGACTCGCTGTGCTATGTCAGTATTCTGCAGATCAGGGCTGATCGATTTGGGAAAATAATCAAATTGATTTTTTCCTCCATTATTGCAATTGCAATTTAATATGCCATTTTTTAATTTATTTTTATTTTATCCTCTATTTCATCATTTTTTTTCTCGACAAAATATAATAAATGATTTCATGAATGACTATATTAGATACATTTAGTGTAAAATATTCTTCTTTCTTTCCCAAAAGGTTCTTTTTCAGGTTTTTTGATTTTATTAGGATTAAATGTACGACTTCAAATAATATTATCATTTATCTGCTCATTAGAGAAACATCTGTCAGTGATCCCTATCTTGAGGTATTTGGCTTGTCTGGAGCATTGGTGCATTTCAGCCATACAGCAACGGGAGCACGCCATGCTCTCTAAAACATCTGACGCTGTGCAGCATCTTCTTCTCTTGATACTAAAGTAGTTCCATGCCACCAAGGCGCTGCTCCTCTTCGAGACTAAAGTCTCTGCTGCGTCCATTTCTGACTGTTGTGTCGAGCCAGAGGCTGTTGCACGACAAATTAAAGGGCAGCATGAAAAGTCCTCCACGCTCACATGATCATGTTGTAATCACGCACATTGTGGTTAGAAAGTCGCGTTTTATCATATTACGATATTATTGCAAATGCGATTAATCGTTCAGCCCTACTCCAGACAATGCCAGACTTTATCAAAATGTCTTTTCAGAACATTACATCTGAGTAGAACTGGTTGAACTTTCTAAATGCAGTTAATTCATATCTGTAATTATCATAAGTAAAGCACGTTGTTTCCTCCTTGTGTCTGTTTCTCTAGTGTGGCCAGTGGCTACCTGTACGTGACCATCATCTACAACATCTCCGTCAGCCTATCACTCTACGCTCTCTTCCTCTTCTACTTTGCCACTCGTGAGCTCCTTGTCCCGTACAGCCCTGTGCTCAAGTTCTTCATGGTCAAGTCAGTCATCTTTCTCTCCTTCTGGCAGGGTAAGAAAACCATGTTAACACACAGCAGAACACATTTGTTCTCACATATTAATTTGATAAGCAGCTTGTAGGGTTGTTTTTTATCAAAATCATCAAAACACCATGCTGAACCCTCAGATGGTTTGTGGTGATGAATCCTCAGAAAACGATCTGAAAATAAACATACTTCAGGACAGCAGTGCAGCTTTTTTATTTGGAGCGCTTGTTTCTATATGATTTTTTAAAGGTAAGTTTTTATCCAAATACTACATACTGCACATTTTAAGCGAGTTTTCAAGAATTGGCAAAATAACTTGGAACCTTTTGTGATTGACCCTTTAAGGTCCACCCCTTTTTAGTTAGCTACTGCTAGTCCATTAAGTTGGAGCTGAATTTCCTGAAGAGTGTTTGAGGGATATTTCTAGAATGTTAAACTGACTCAGCAGTGAAAACAGGTTAATGATATAAAGACAGAAGCTGAAGCTACAGATCACATAACATCATCATCTGGTGATTGTGGCAGAAGACGATGATTTAAAGTGTTCACTGTTCCTTTAAAGCTGGGTCAGTCTTTATTCCCTGTTACATTTATTAAAAAGAAAAATCTGTATAGAGGTGCTTGTTAATGATGCTTTATTATGTGACATCTCTGTGCTTACAGTGTGGAGAGTTTTAGGTACAAAAACTGTTCATGGGGGTTAAGAAAAGGTCACGGTCTGATTTAAATTTATGTTTTCATATGTTGTTAGGGGACCATCCATTCATTTGTTTGTTTTGGAGGCATGGTTTATGAAAGCCCAGAACCATTTATTGGGCACTACGAATGTCTATCAAATGCTTCTGATGTAGCTTATAGCAAATTGTATCAAACATACCTGATGGTGTACCTGATACCTGATGATAATGAACTAGTTTACCACTAAAATTTGCTCATTTTTCAAAATAAACTTGCAGTCTAAATTACTTAGAAGACTTTCTTTTTCCTTGGTGTCCAGAATGAATTGTAGAGTGAAGTTATTTTGAGTGCAATCAAGGATGGGTAAATCCAGGCTAGTTAAACGTAGAAACCCTTGGTTAAATGTGGGTCAAAATGTGGTACAAACGTCTAGTTATACAGCAAATGCAGTAAAAATGTCCTGACATTGCAGTAAATTCAGAAATAAATTGGGAGCAAACAGTGCTCTCCTATCCTGGTGCTTTTGCAAATATTTGCCATCTAACACGGAACAACATTTCACCAATGAGTACTTAAGAAACCACAAAACAAGCCTGAAAATGAAGAAGATGTGAAACGATTGCATCCAAGTCTATGGAGCCCAATCCTATGGTTGCTGGATTTTGATCGGCAAGTCCACATTCAAGGATGGGAGTTGGCACATAAAGCACATGGATGAAAACACACTTTATGACTCCCGTCTGTTTCTGATCATTCTTTGTCTCTCTTTGTACAATTCAGGGATGCTGCTGGCCATCCTGGAGAAGTGCGGGGCCATCCCTCAGATCAGCTCCGCTGACTTTTCTGTGGGCGAGGGAACTGTTGCCGCTGGTTACCAAAACTTTATTGTCTGCATTGAGATGTTCTTCGCTGCCGTTGCTTTGCGGCATGCATTTACATACAAGGTCTACATGGACAAACGACTCGACTCATACGGTGTGTGTGTGTGTGTCTTTGGGGGTATTAAGCTGGTGGGTTTTAGATTGGAAAGTAAAGCAAAATGTTTATACTTAGAGCCTGTTTGTTATAATGTCTATTATATTCTGTCTGATCTATGGTTCTTGATGCCATAGGAGACTTTCAGGCTTGATCTGACCTTTCTCTGCTTCCTTTCCATGTTTAACCTATATTACCCTCTAAATATTTGTAAGTCTCTATCTTTTCTTGTGTTCCTTCATTTCCTCCTGACTTTCTTGTGTTGAAGGTGTCTTTTTCTTTGTGCCCGTTTCTCTTTGTTTTCTCTCTTCTCCTCTCTTCTGCTGCACTGAAAGGCTCATTTCCGATCTATGGACAGTACGGTAGGCCTGCTGTTAGCTGTCTTTTGTCTGTATCTGCCACAGATCTCTGTGTTTGTCCCTGTTACACTACTTTTTCTTTGCTTCTTTGTGTTTGATTGTGGCTAAAACCTGAACGTCATTGGTGTTTCAATTTCCAGTACAGCATGAATTCCTTTTATATTTTTTAAATCATCTGTAAACTGCTGTTTGTTCTGTTTTATTATGTTCATTTTGTTGGTGAGTTCAGCCATTGAACATTTTGCCTTTTAATTTCTCCCAGTACAATGTGCTCAGTCTGTCATATCTACGTATATCAGTGATCCCCTCCCACTCACACTCCCTGCATCAAACATGCACCTCCTCGATAGAAACAGAAAAATGTTTCTTCTGACAACAATTTTAGGCGATACATCCTCTAGCAATGTAAATAAGTAATGAAAACTGATGTTGAATCAGCAGTATTGGTTGGGAAATGGCTTTGATTTATCATTAAATGTTAAAATATGCATCCATTTTTACCTCCAGAAATATGACACCAATTGCATCTGTCTTGCAATTAATTTATATATAAGAAGCAACTACCAAACATAATATTAAAGAAAAAAAAAGCATAATACAGTAAAGAAATAAAAACATATCAAAATAATTGCTTAGGATTTAAAAGGAGGTATTTTCATCATTATATGTACTAGGTGCCAATAATAACAAACACATCTAGACTGTAGAGTACTTAACTTACAATTACAATTGCATATGCCTATGTTTCAGAAATAGGCACATATATTATTTTATATAAAATGGGTCAGTGACAAATAATCTTTGGTAAGATGAAAACTTTTTAATGTACATTTTTAAGAAACATTCAACGGGTCTATTAAAATGTGCATTGTGTGTTTATATTGGTTTCCTGTTATTTACCAGTCCATTTGTATCTCTTTTTTTTTTTTTTTTTACAAAAATCAGGATTTTATTTTTGTGATTTTCTTGAAAAGAATGATAAATTTTAAATATGTAATCCATCTAGAATATAAAACTTGTTGATAGCATGTGTTTTTAATTTTTTAAAACCTTTTTAAATGAATTAAACTACCTGGTACCAGGTTTTTAGGGTTATATATACTGCATGGCAGTTTTGTCACTGACCCATAAATGAAGATTCTACAAACATAAGAAACAACTACCAAACATAATATCGAAGAAAGAAATAGAAAAAGCTAAACAAAGACAAAAAAGCATAAAACAGTGAAGAAAATGCAGAAATAAAAGAATTTCAAAGTATGTATTTTTATCAAACATGTACTAGGTTCCATAACAACAAACACATGCACAACACATACTTACTTACAATATCATATACCTATGTTTCTGAAATAGGCACAAATATATTTGCCAGCATTTCAGATAGCTTAGTGATCAATTTGCCTTTATTTGAGAGTCAAATAAAGGAAACATAGAAAACATGGAGTTAGAGACATGCAACACTGCATCTTAACCATTAAACTGCCTTGACACCTCTAACACTGAAGAGTTATATAGCGTTTTTCACCCATCCATCCTATCTCTTTATTGATATCTACTTGTCCGCCTCCAGGCCGCTGTGCCCCGATGAAGAGCATCTCCAGCAGCCTGAAGGAGACCATGAATCCAGGGGACATGGTCCAGGACGCCATCCACAACTTCTCCCCAGCGTATCAGCAGTACACCCAGCAGTCCACGCTGGAGCGGAGCGGGGGGCCGCCGCTCTCCCGCAGCCACAGTAACCTCAGCACCCGCGGGGACAACGAAAAGACCCTGCTGCTCAGCTCCGATGATGAGTTCTGAGGCTCAAACACATGGGCTCACTATACTCCTGTAGCTCATAGATCATTTTCATCAGCCATTCAAGACCAATCAGATCTTTTGTTGCTGTCTTAACAGGGAAGAGGAGATTCTGTTGATTCATTTTTTTCGCATTTAGACAATATGCAGATCAGATGTATGTCCGACTTATGAAATTGTGGTTGACTGACTGTGTGAAGGGATGAGTATGCAAAAAAAGAGGAAATAAGGGGATAAATTGTTGCAGTAGGACAGGAGGGAGCTTTAATAGGAGGGAAAGGATGTTGCAGATTTAGTGTAGTTAGGGAAAAGAATAGTGTTTACACAGTAGATTCATTTACTCATGAAGTTGTCATTTGTGTTGAAGTCATAGAGGCCATTAACTGACAGAAATACAATATCTATATTCATCCATTGAGAATGATATATATGCTGCACTTTAACCTCTACAGCAAAAAATATATGACACACAAAATGTATGCTACTGCAAACAAGTGCCATCTTCACCTAACCTTCATGGCCTCCTTTATGTTTGAATTCATACTCCTTGTCCTCACCCCTCTGCCAACTCTGCCTCGTACTGAAACATTGCCAAATAAAGGGAGCAGCACCCCGTGCTCCAGTAAATGAGACACACTGTCTTAATATTTGATATATATTCAAGGAAAAACTAAGGAGCCTTTGAATTGCCGGGCTTTATTTTAATATATAAGAATTTAAACACAAAATGTATTTAAATGTTGTATGGCCTTGAAGGCATAACTCAGTTAAAGAGTAGTGTGTTGGAAGTTGTTATTCTAGAAATGTAATAAATATTTTGTGTTTTGTTTTCATTCCTTTGTGGGTGCATCTAAAGTGTGATAGCGAAGCTCCAGCTGGTGACCTGACAGTGTTCTCGGAGCAGTGAGGGAGCAGCTGTAGAGGAGATTTTCGTGTGGGCAGGGAGACTGACGGAAGGACAGCACCCACACAGATTACAGATTACTGAAGAAGCAACACTTCCCTGCAGAGCTGGGACCAGCTGTGGTGTGCTGTGGATTGTAATCCCATAATTAAGGGCACGTAACGCAGATCTGGTCTGCCTCTGCCGGTGCTGTTTATAACGCAGCACTGCTGCAGCTACAGAGAGTCAGGCTGGTTGTTACAGAAAGATGTGATATCTCAGTGCAAACAAGGTTTGCTGAAATGTAAAATAGGAATATCTGGACATTTAAAAGTTGGTTTGCAAGATGATGGCATGTACAGGGAGCACGCTGTAGCAGATAGTGTGCAGATACATTAAAAAGAAATGGAGAAAAAGGCTAAAGTGAGTTAAAACCTGCAGGCAAGGCGAGTCAACCATTGGTTTTCCTCTGATCTATTTTTTAAAAGATAATGGGGACTGTGTTTGAGTTAATTGTTCATACTGTTACCAGGTGATGTTTAATATGCCTTTCAGCAGTGGCCAGTATAAAGTTGCTTGTGGTTGTGATCTTAAATGTTTTTGATGGCAGAGCACAGCAGTATATGTACATGCGGTGAAGACCTGTTACTCTGCTGCCTCTACATGTTACATTCATTGTTTTTCCTCTTATGTTGTGTGCATAACGCAAACAGATTTTTACAGACTGACTCAGATTTATTGACTGCAGGTAACATAGAGTTACTGTAAGTGATGAGGATCCTCAGTGGTGCACACAACCAACTTTCTAATGAGAACATTGTATTCAGTTAGTTTGTGGAATTCACCACCCGTGGATGCCAAAGTTGTGACTTCTAACCCTTATATCTCTTTCAGCCCCTTCCTACACACAATAGCTAATGCATCACTTGTTTCCCTCTTTGCACTGAATCTGTAGTGCTTCTTGAAGTTGAGTACATTTATTCTGTTAATGTTACATTAACTTAGTGGTATTGAAAAAGTGAAATTCACTGCCTAAAACCTTTCCCCGAGGTAAGAGCACATCAAACTCAAGAAAATCTATGAAACAGTAGTTTCAATGCTGTGTGATTTAAAAGCTGGGTGTTAATTACAAAGCTGAATATATTAAACCAGGAAATATTATACCAGAAAGGAAAGAATGTTGTAAATAGTTAAACTAAGCACTGCGAAACATTCAAGATGACGACTGAAATGGCATTGCTTCGTACAGTGCTTTGTTTTAATATTTCTGTCTTAATATTTTAATTTTCATATATCCCCCTGTTTTATTTCTGTTGTATACATTTTAATTTGTATATTGGTAATATGAGCTCATGTTTTTATGCTATATTGGTTTCTGTTGGTGTTGAAAAGGAAATAAAAGACAATTAGACAAATGGAGAAAGAAGTGTGGCCATGTTTCTGATGTCAGTTTCCACTAATTAGGTCTGTTCAGACACAATCATCACAACCATCTGCAATATTCTAGAATTAAACACAGACTGTTATTAAGTAGAAATATGTAATATGGTAAAAAAAAAAAAAAGTAACTACCTTTACTCAAGTACTGAGTTATTTTAGTTTAATGGTGCATAATAATACTGCACTTATGGTATGGTATATACCATATACCATATGGTATATTCCCCCTTGAAATGTAGAGCAATTTTAATCAAATATAGCTCAAGTGTACTTTCACAAGTCTACAAAAAGTATATTTTAACAATAAGGTATAGTGAAATGCAGAATTATACAGTACATACATTTTAAATATACTTTTTTTGTACACTTCAATTTTTATTTATATAGCCCAATATCACAACACAGTTGCCTCACACTTAAGTATACTATTTTTTCTCTTGGATTTACTTGAATATTATATGAAAGTTACATCATATAAAGCATGATGCATTGAAGTTAGAATTGAATATATAGAATATTAAAAATGGGCTCCACTGTTTACTGTTCATACAATAATCATAATTTTCTACTTATATAAGTAATAGGCATATTTTGTACTTTATATGGTTACGGTTATATTTGTAATGGTATTAAAGGGTCTGGATACTATTAACACCACTAGTAATGTAGGTCTGCATGAAGTTTTCGTGTAGAGGTGTCAATCATTCTGGTGGGCGGGGCTTTGCCACTACCCAGCCAATCAGCGTGCTTTCTGGTGGCCGGCTGATTCGCTAGGCTAACAACAACATAGCAGCACTAACTGTTGTATCGATAAAATGTCTCAGTGTGATATTTAACTTTTTAATAAGTCTAAAACAAAGCGGACATTTTTTTCATCCAGTCAGAGTTCAATGCTAAAATAACGGAAATATCAAACGGCTGGAGTGCTTTTTAATTTGGGCCTGAAACGGCTAGCAACACGCTAACGCTAACTCTGTTTCTCTGTTTCTCTGTAGAAACACGCGTCCATTGACCACAAGAAACATTAAATAACAGCTTAAAAACACAAAGAACGTCCTTAACATGAGAGGCTCGTATGGAGACAGAGACCGGGACCGAGGCCGAGACAGAGGGTTAGTTAACGATTAACGTTAGCATGTTCGCTAATGATTACAAGGCTTTCATGTGTTTGTTGCTTTAAACAGAAAACTTGAATATCATAGCACAGAAATAATCACACATGTAGCTATAGACTCTATGGTGGAAAGTTACTAACGTTAAGTATATTTATATTTAGAAAACCATTAAGTAATTGTACTTTATTTTTATGTTATGCTACTTCATACTTCTACTCTACTGCATTTCAGAGAGAAATATTGTACTTTCTCCTCCATTATCAATTATCTGTTATATTTTCATTTGACAAAACTGATAATATAACACGTTGTTAAAATGCAACACATTGGTAAAGACGAAACCAGTGACTATCAGATGTGTATGAAGTACCTGAACGCCACACTTGCATAAAATTACAGATATCTTACCAGAAAATACCAAACTGCCTTATACAGGCATGACTTGTGACATTTGCAGTAAGGTTTTATATTGTTGTAAGTAACGAAAATGCTAGGAGGAAATGTAATGGAGTAAAGGTGGATAGAAATATAAAAACTCAAGTACCACTGATGGTCCAACCTTTTTGTGTTTTGACATCTTACAAACAGCTGTGTAGCTGGCTCACATTTGACATGTCCACCAGTTAGAGAGTTTCCCCTCTAAACTCCTCACATGCATTTATTTCAACAAATGTTAAAATGATAAAATATTAGAGACTACTTTTACCTATAATGTTATAATAAGAATAGTATAATATTTCCATTGCTGTACTGGTACTTTTACTTAAGTGAAGGATTTTAATGCTTTTTAACCTACAGTCTCGTCATATTGCAGCAGCCCTCGTTTCGGGTCCAGCAGAGGCGGCCCACCATCGGGTAAAAAGTTTGGGAACCCCGGGGACCGTTTACGAAAGAAGAGGTGGGACCTGGATGAGCTTCCCAAATTTGAGAAGAACTTTTACAGCGAACACCTGGAAGTGCAGCGCATGAGTCAGGTATTTCTGTAATGTGACTAGTACCTCTTTTGATGCAGGTAAAAATCTATTTTTGACGGCAGGATACAGTAGGAGACTCCATTAAAAAGACTGTAACATTACACTGCTGTTGATTGTGTAGGTTTCACATACTTGCCTGATGTCTTGTGCTTTCAGTATGAACTTGAGGAATATCGCAGGAAGAAAGAAATTACTGTTCGAGGTTCAGGCTGTCCAAAACCCATCACCAACTTCCATCAGGCACACTTTCCTCGTAAGCACATGCATACATAGCTACACACACAGAACTGTTGGAACGATGCTGCTACTACAACAACCCCACTATATCTGCTGACTGCTTACAAACAGAACCAGAGACTGTTATTTCTGCTTGTCTTTTCAGAATATGTAATGGATGTTCTGATGCAGCAAAACTTCAAGGAGCCCACAGCCATTCAGGCACAAGGATTCCCTCTGGCCCTGAGTGGGAGAGACATGGTGGGCATCGCTCAGACTGGCTCTGGGAAAACTCTGTCGGTAAGACACACATCTTCCTCTTCTATCTCTGGAATCACAAATATGAAAATATCACATCAAGCTGAGACAACAACACAGAACAGATCTCTACCTATGTAAAAGAAAGAGCATGAACCAATAACTTCTTTCCTCCCAAAAGAATTACCTGAACTTGCATATGGAGTCCCGATCAGATACCAGTGTGTTTAACAGTGTATATTCACTGTGTATTTACAGATATGTGCGCACACACATACACATGTGTGTGCATATATGTTTTGCATTTGGTAGTAGGTTTTTTTTATACACAAACCTTGTATGGATGTGATTCCTATCATTCTCCGATCTCGCTCATGTTCCTTTGTAAAACAGGATAAAACACGTACAGAGAATAAATGCCAGAATGAATGAAATTACCACAAATCAATTCTTGTTTGATCCGCTTACTGTTGTTTCTGTTGTCTGATTT
Source organism: Lepturacanthus savala (assembly GCA_030544235.1). Lineage (NCBI taxonomy): Eukaryota > Metazoa > Chordata > Actinopteri > Scombriformes > Trichiuridae > Lepturacanthus > Lepturacanthus savala. The sequence goes on from CM060482.1 coordinate 22,422,083, forward strand.
TCCTGATGCTGTAGAACAAACACAATCCAGTGACTTCTCTCTTTTGTCTGTCCTCAGTATCTCCTGCCTGCCATTGTGCACATTAACCATCAGCCCTACTTGGAGCGTGGAAATGGACCAATTGTACGTGAGGAAACACAGGATATTTAATAATCAATGTTTTTTATAACGTCTATTCCACCAGGCAATCTTTGTGCTATTATACTGTGTGTGTGTGTCCACCTGTGTGTGTGGGTGTGTCCGCACGCGTGTGTGTGCGTGTGTGTGCGCGTGCCCTGCAGTGCCTGGTCCTGGCCCCCACAAGAGAACTGGCGCAGCAGGTCCAGCAGGTGGCGTATGACTATGGGAAATCATCCCGCATCAAAAGCACTTGTGTGTATGGTGGCGCTCCCAAGGGACCCCAAATCCGAGATCTGGAGAGAGGTGAGGGCTAGACTCTACATATTAACACATCATTTACTCTTTTTTTAATTGCCTCACATTGACATCAGCATTGGATTTGACTGTAATTTGTTATTAATATTGTCCGAGAGATTCATTTCCGTAACAAGAGTCAAACTGAATTTGTTCTCCCCAGGTGTTGAGATCTGCATCGCCACCCCGGGTCGCCTCATTGACTTCCTGGAGGCGGGAAAGACCAACCTGCGGCGCTGCACGTACTTGGTTCTAGATGAAGCTGACCGCATGCTGGACATGGGATTTGAACCACAGATTCGCAAAATTGTGGATCAGATCAGGGTAAAGCTGAAGAGAGATCAGCTGGATCAAAAGCTTTTGTTGGTTGTTTCTTTTTTTTTGTATATGTGGATTGCAGTATTTGTGTTTAAATCACAGCAGCAGAGAAATATCTACTTTAATAACACATGCATTATGGTTCAGTAATTTTGTTCCTTATTAAGGTTTTATTTTTGCAGTGTCTGTCATTTCTTGCTGTTGATGTGTCTTTTCCCAGCCTGACAGACAAACCCTGATGTGGAGCGCTACTTGGCCAAAAGAGGTCCGCCAGCTGGCAGAGGACTTCCTGAAGGACTACGTCCAGATCAACGTTGGAGCCCTGGAACTCAGCGCCAACCACAACATCCTCCAGATAGTTGATGTCTGTATGGAGAATGAGAAGGACCACAAGTAAGAGGCTCAGCACAAAGCAGATTTTGTTTTGCTGGCTTAATTTTTTTTTTTCCATTAACAGTTTGGTTTGTATCATAATTGGTACGTGAGGTGCAGCCAAGCCGCAATGTTAAGCCAGTTTCTTTTTTTTTCTTTTTTTTGCTAATCTCATTTTTCTCAGGTTGATCCAGCTAATGGAGGAAATTATGGCAGAGAAAGAGAACAAGACGATCATCTTTGTGGAGACTAAGAAACGATGCGATGACCTCACACGCAGGATGAGACGTGATGGGTGAGAACACGCTGCTGTGTTAGTTCCCACAGACACAAAACAACCTGTTGCTGCTATAAAACAATACATCTAATGTATTGTTGTAATATCACTAACATCTTGTTAGTGATATTACAACATCAAATGAACCCCAGGAAAAGTGTAGTGTACCACTCTGACTGGTTACTGCTTTGTCTTCTAGGTGGCCAGCGATGTGTATTCATGGTGACAAGAGCCAACCAGAGAGAGACTGGGTGTTAACGGGTAAAACAAACACGCTATTTGAATTCATGAATGTTTTTTATTTCCATTTTCCCTGACATTTTTTCGGAATCGTCTGTTCTTTGTCTCACTGTTCCTGTGTCTCAGAGTTCCGCAGCGGCAAAGCTCCGATCCTCATCGCTACTGACGTGGCCTCGCGTGGTTTGGGTATGTCGTGTGCTGAAGTGCAAAGTAACTTCTGACTACATACTGATATAGCACACACACTATATATCTGATGATTTAATATGTAAAATAAAAAGAACAATGGTGAGTTTATAATGATCAATCTCTTATACTGCATGTGTTTTTTAAAGTAGAATTTCATGTCAAAGTAAACAACAAACACATACAGATTTGCTTTTCCTTCACAGAACATATGATGCTTCTCTTCTGAAGTTTATCATATTTGATGTAGGATTTAAGCCACTTTGTTCTGTTGAATAACACAGAAAAACACTGAACATAGAAATGATGTTGAATGAAGTGTGACAATGTAAGGGGTGAGGCTAGTGAAGCAGCCCCTTACAGGATGGAAATCAACTTTTAACCTAATTCTATGTTCATTTGTTTTCTTTTCATTTTATTTTTGTTTGTTTTTGTTTTTTTTTTGTTTCCAAGTCTCTCTTCCGGCAACTAGAAGCACACAGGCCCTCGGGAGCCTGCAGCCGGACCTAGGCATGACAAATCGAAAGCTGACTCGGGGAGAGAGACGGCCTGATTAATCAGTCCCAGACACAGCCTTCTCCAGTGAAAACCTAGAACTCAGCCCACAAACTAAACTCTTCCCCCCTTCCAGGACACTGGCTGCCTGGGCGACAATAGGGGGGGCAAGCACGCTGCGCTGCTGGGCTTCCAAATTCGATCCTAGGGCCTGGGGTGGCTGTCAGGTGAGAGGGCGTAGAGGGGGGTATGGAGGAGGGTGGGCTCCCCTCAGCCATGCCATCGACACAGTGACGCACCGCAACACTCGCTGATTAGTTAACTCACATTCACCTAGAGACTTTTTGTCAAGTTTATTCTGATGGGATATGGATCAAGAAACCCCTTTTTATACAAGGCCCTTTAGGAGATACATTTCTATAAAAAAACAAAATGATTTTTTTTTTTTTAAACCAAAAATTAGTCCCACAGATAATCCAGTTAATGATCTGTAAGTTGTGTGAAGCTGAGACACAGCGGTGCGTCACAAGAAGACAGAGACAGAGAGTGACAACTGCCAGGAAGTGAGGGAGGAACGGCAGCCAGAGCCGAGCATGGACGGCTATGCTGGAGGCTCCCCTCTGAACTGCCCCCTGATGCCAGCCCCTGACACCCCCCCACCACTGGCTGTGCCGGCCGGCCTCTCCCTCTGCGGACGTCATGTCTGGTCCTGGCTGGCAGGAGTCCTGGCCTGGAGGAGCCACCTCTCTATAATCGACCCTCCCCTCCTTTCACCCCTCTTCCCTTCCACCCCCGTTTCTCCTCCTCTCCCACACCAGCTCATTTCTGCTTACTGTTCTTCCCCTCTTGCCTGTTCATTTTCCCTTCTTTCTTTTATTTATCTCTTTTCTCTGTCCTTCCCCTTCGTATCTAGGTGTCCTATCAGCTCCTATTATCTCCTTCTTTTCTTAAAATCATTTCTGAGCCTTTTGTCCCTTATCCCCCACCTACACTGTACGTCCTGCTCTTAACATCCCCCCTTCCCCCACTTTGTATTTAACAAGCGTTTTTCTTTTCATACATCTACCAGACCACCAGTCCAGTCTGTAAATACCTCACCAGAACTTGATAAGTTGCTGAATCCCCCCTTCAGGGCTGCAGTAGCAATCTGTCAAGACTTTAATTCCCCCTCCTACAGAAAACGTCCACACGTCTTCCCCTTAGCGTCTGTTTCTTGTTACTGAGCTTGAAAAGCTGGGCTCTATGATATCACTGCCATTGGAAATGACCTGTGAGGCATTTGGCACCAATGAAAGTCCGCCAAAGCCCTTTAAGAAAATGTACCACTCCCACGGCCCCACATCTCCATGTTACTGCCACCTGCTAATGTATGAAAGGCAGAGTAAGCCCCAACAAGGACTTTAGATGTTTGAGGTTAACATGAAAGTATCCAGTAAAGACTCCTCCCTCCACTCATTACCCAGTAATATCTCATGGTCAAAAGAGGCTGGGGGATGTGGAGAGGCCCAGATAAGACTAGAATTGGGAGAGTTGTGGAGGAGCGGCGAGGTGGGAGCAGGGACTGCTTTAGTCTCCTCCTGCCCTGCAGGCCTCCCTGGACTGCTGAGGGGTAACCTTGTAAGTCCTCACAAAAATCTCTGATACAGGGTAAGTACCTCAACTGCCCCATTTTCTCCTCCTCCAGCCTTCATCATGATGCTTCCAAAACAGTTTTTGTTTCTCTAATCAACAGTGTTTTCTGAGCCCTTTGTCAACTGTAATGAGAAACAGACCTACAATTAGTTTTCAGCAGATTTTAAACTTTCTTCATTGAAAACACTTTACCAATTGATCAGCATTTCCACGTTCTATTTGAGACTAAGATGCAAATTCTGAAGCAGATGTTTCATCACCGGATTCATTTAGTCTGTAGCTTTGGCTGCACCTGTTTGTTTTACTAGATTATTGGAGTGGTAAGTATCATTCATTTTCTAATTGTGTACTGTACCACTAGTGGATCTTTGAGAGGTAAGTGCTGCTTTCAGAGGAAGATGGGGGTCATGCAGGTATTGTCTGTCTGATTGTTCCCAGTTCCAAAAGCACTAAGCTTTCATTTCAGTGGAGTAAATTGATTAAATTTTGAACCACAGTTGCTTTTGTTGACTTCTGTTTTTGTCTTTTCCCTCCTGCAACTGGTCCCATCACCTCGTCCTTTACTTCCTCAAACATCAAGACGTGGAGGACGTCAAGTTTGTCATCAACTATGATTATCCCAACTCTTCAGAGGACTACATCCACCGTATCGGCCGTACGGCCCGCAGTACCAACAAAGGCACTGCCTACACCTTCTTCACCCCGGGGAACATCCGGCAGGCCCGCGAGCTGATCCGGGTCCTGGAGGAGGCCCGACAGGCCATAAACCCCAAACTGCTGCAGCTGGTTGACGCTGGACGTGGAGGAGGTGACAGATTAGATTAATATACGTTTAACATCAGGGTTAGTTTGGTAAAGGAATCATATAATTTTAAAGTTTAAACAGTACAGGTGCATTTTATTATATTATATATAATAAATATTATATTATATATTATGTCATAAAAAAGTTTGTCACATTTCAGAAAGTGAAATTCTTTATATAGATTCATTACAAACGGAGTGAAATATTTCAAGCCTATATTTATTGTAATGAGTTTTACTGTCTAAATGATTGACAAAAAATATTTAACTTTTTCAAAACATTCTAATTATTGAAATGCACCTGTATTAAGGAAGATAATTAGGTTCACTGATTAAAAAAGGGGGTAATTTTTTATTCATTCAAGAAAGCAGGATTCTTTTCTCAGAATAAAATTTTAAGAGAGAATTTTCTTTGTTTCAGAAAAAAAGTCAATACTTAAAAAAAAATAATTTTAAGAACAATAACAGAATTATGACTTGTTTTTCATGAATCAAATGACTTCTTTTTATTTATTCCAGAAAAAAAGCCTGATATTTGAGGGTTTTTTTTTTTTGTACCAGTTACAAAAAAAAAAAAAAAAATCAGTGGCCTTAATACTTTTCTAGCAGTTTGATGACATTTAGTTCTTATTTCCAGGCGGCCGTTCCCGGTTCCGTGGCAGCTCCAACTCGAACAATCCCAACCTGATGTACCAGGACGAGTGTGAGCGGCGGATGCGATCAGTGAGCGGTGGCAGCAGCACCAAGGACAGCCGCAGCAGCTATGGCCGTGACAGCCGCGGAGGAAGCAGCCGGGACGGGGACCGGCCCTCGTCCTCCTCCAGAGATCGAAGCAGCAGGGACGGAGGCCGCAGCTCCAGCTCCAACGACCAGAACCAGAATAACATGAGCAGCAGCAGCAGCCGCCACCGCCAGTACAGAAACTCCATGGGCATCTGTGTGTCGAGGGGCGGGGCAGTGGTCCAGGCCCCGCCCCCCAAGCCTCTAATGGCCCAGCAGTTCAACCCTCCTCAGCCTATGATGGACCTGATGGGACACTCACCGTTTCAGTTCGCTCCTCCTCTGCCGCCGACCTCTGGCAGGAAGTAATGGTACCTGCACCAGTCACACACTCTCAGTCACATGCTGTGATTGTGAGGTTTTTGTCTTTAGCTGCTTTTTGACCCCTGTAACATCAATGTTATCATTTTGTACTTGCTTGGGTTTCCAGACACCAGAGCACTGTGCTATAAAATCCTAAAATTCTTTCAATGTCAGCACTGTTTTGAAACATATAAACTGGTTCCTATTTTGTTTTTTCTAAGTAGTCGATGGTTTGTGACTTTTCCTTTTAAAGTCAAATTAATCTGCGGTAAATATGTAGTTTGACATAAGCTCATCTGTTTCACCTGAGATCATCTTGAAAACATTTAAACAAACATGCTGTTTCTGTGTTGTGAACCTCTGATTTTTCCCTTAAGGTGTGTATCAAAGGTAGGTGCTGAACACTTCTTCATAAGCTTCTATTTTAGAGTCAATATCTTGTTTTACTTCATACACTACAAGATCATTTTGAATTGATTATAAAGTAAAACATGCTGTTTTTTTATGGGATAATCTTCCTTCTTTTGAGTCATTTCAGAACAATCTTCTTTTCCTAATACATTAATTCAGGCCTTGTGAATCAGCTCTACAGGGATTTTTTGTAACTACAGCATCAGTCATGCATGTAAACAAGCTTTTCATTTGTTCACTAACAGATCTGAGCACTACCGTAGATTATTCATTTAATCACCAGTGTCAAGTATTTGCAGCAGTGATGACTGAGTTTTTTTCCTAGTTAACAAGTCCCCTTTTTTAAGTTGTGTTTTTCATGTTTAATAAAGCTCTTCAGTGTATCTTTGTGTTTTAAAATCTTTGACAGTAACATCATGGAGAAGAAGAAGCTCTGTTGTCTTCAATACAACCAATGTGCTTTAGGTCACCAAGAAAAAAAAAACTTTATTACCCATTCTGAATATTTTTACCAGTGTTATGCTCTTACACAAGTTAAATGTACATTACAGAACTGCCATCATTAGTATTTACAGAGCAGTCGTATTGGAGATTGGAGCCGTGGAATGTGACGTAGAGCCTGTGGGAGGTGGTGTTGAGCGTGGCTGACATGCATCGCAGACCGCAGAAACAAGTTGAACATGTTCGACAGACACTGTGCTATAACCTCTGTTTGCATAATGCTCAAGTTTTTGATTTTACATTTGACTGAATAAATGCTGGAACATTAACTTATATATCACAAGCTAAAGAAAAAGATTTGTCAAAATGTAACTTATACCCTACTGAAAAAGCTAGTAATATATTACGGATTTAATGTAGCAGCGCTGAATCTCAGACTCACTGACTGATGCGTAACATGAGAAAAATCCATCCAAATACACTAAAACTGAAATAATGTTAGAACCGCAAAACAGGCACAAATGGCAGATAATACACACCTCTGTTATAGTGAATGTCCTTTACACAAGATGGGAAAACAAAAACTGTACTATCGAGAAATCATTCTGTGCAAATCAAAAACGTGAGCTCAGTCGATGTCAAAAACATTTTCAGTGATGTTTACTCATCGCAGAACAGACATCACAAAAAGATTGACTCTGCTTTTTTGGAGGTGTGTAAATGCTTAGGTCCTTTCTCTTTTGGTGTGCTGGATATTTAAAGCATTATGTTAGCTGAGCATGCAGCGGTGAATGTAAACTCAAAAGTGGATTTAAACTTTACCAGGAAAAAAAAACTCACTGCTGATTTTAGGGGATAAATCAAGCACACCAAATGAGCAAAATATGCACATATTTAATGTGTTTGTCCTTCATAAACCGGATGAAATGACGGCAGCAGCGTTGAGGAAGCAGTTGTTTCAGAGCAGCCGCACGGAGGACTGGACTAAAGCATACACACGTTACAGCGACTGAGCATGAGTAGTCCGAGGAAAAACAATCAATACCAAGCAAAGAAAGTAGAGAGCGATTAATAAGGACAGGTTAATGTAGTGCGGAGTTGAGTTGGAGAGTTTGTTGTAAGGGAGGAAGCAGAGTCTGAAAGCAGAAAGTCTGTCAGGTTGAGGATGAGTTAAAAATGCTATAGGTTCCCCCACGTCTCCGGAGGAGGAAACTGTTCTAGACTGCCGCTCTCACTGTGCTCCTGCTCTCCCATGGTGAAGGTTAATGTGTACTGCAGCTGCACTTTCTCCTGAAGCACACACACATAGATGGAAAGATGGTTAAACATCCATAGAGCAAACAAACACGCTGTGTTCCAATCTCACTGGTAAAAAAAATCTACACTCTTATCACAGCCTGTAGTGTGAAGTAAAGGAATTTAAACCTAAGGGTGGTGCTTTTCAAAACACACATTTTTACTACACAAAACAAACTTTTAAAACACAAATGCAGTTTAATGGTAAAAGCCTCCTACTCAGTCTCAAGTTAAATCATGTTCCATGTTATAAATTAACTTGGTGGTTGTCTCACCTTGTTTGGGTTTGCGAGCAGCAAGATCTGTGTGACAGCAGCAGGAGGAAGGATGGGGTTGAATGCTGGCAGCTCTGTTCCTGACGGAGGCTGCAGCTTCACAGCCATAGTCTACAGGTGATACAGGAAAACTGTTTATCAAATGATACAAGTTACCTCTTCTATTCCTGGGGGCACAGTTTATGTTTTTCTGCTGCTACGGGTCTGTCAATCAAAACAAATGGACTTGATGCAGCATGGGATCATGGGAGTTGTTGTCTTCATTGTTCTGCAGTCACCTTCTCCTGGCTTAAGATTCCTTCAGTGTTCATTGTTCGGGAGGTTTTTACCTGGAACTAAGTTATTACAATGTCTCTCTCTCTTAAAAAAACAAAACAAATGGACCTAGTGATTAAAATCAGTAATGACATTGAAAATAATTGTGTTAAAAATTAGTGTCAGCCTAATGTTTGCTCATCTGGTTAAAGAAAAAAAAAACAGGCAGTTATGCAATGTCCTCAATTTTAATTCTGAAAGCAGGTCTGAAAATAGTTTGGAACATGAAAATGAAAGTACACAACAAAATATTTAAGGTTAGTCTTTTTGAACATATTGGGCCTTTAAAACTCCTCACACTCACCTTTGGAGCAATGGTTTGGAAGCTGATGTTGGTGACTGGAACAGGGGCGGAGGACAGCATGGAGATGATCACCACTAGAACATCAGGCCGAGAAGGAGGCGAGTCCCGGGCAAAGTGGAAGAGAACCCGCAGACTGTGGCCGTCAAATACAGTCACAGGTAACAAACTACCTGGAGAAGGAAAGATGGAGAGAGAGCATCAGATGTTAAGAATCTGCACATCTGGACTTCCAGGGGAACAGAACATGCAGCCAGCAGGTGAAGCTCAGCTGACTTACTGGGCTTAATGGATTCTAGCGGTACAGAAACATCAGTCAGGGTGACTTCAGCAGGAGGAGGAGTCTCTATGTGAGTCGGGGACATGTTCAACAGCGTGGGGGCGAGGCCAGGCTGAGAGTCTAGGAGCGGGGCAGGATTCTCAGCGGTGAAGACTGGGATGGGGTTTGGAGTGACGTTGGATCCAGCCTTGCTCTGGAGATCTCTCAGAGTCGGTTTGGACTGCTGCTTGTCCCTAAAAAGCAGGAAAAGGTATAACTTATCTTCGTGCAGTCCACATTTTTTGACATTTTTTTCCAAATTTGAGAGGAGGGTTCATTTTTTGGAACATTAAATCTAAAAAAAAAACCTCACTATATTACTAATTGTTTGTTTTAATTGACTCCATCTCTATAGCTTGTACAATGGTATCAATCAGGTGGTTTTACAATTTTAAAGTGTTCTGTCAGCAGGATGTTTTCAAGTCAAGTCAGAGTTAACAAAAGCAACAGCCAGAATGAAAATGAAGAGTTGAGGTAGAAAGATGATGTTACTCTGATCAGAATCATTAATCCATTACTTTCAAGCACAACTGGCTGGCCTAGAACATGGTTATGCTGTGATAGGTTTAGACTGCCCAGACCTCATGAGATATGAGCTTCTCTTTCTTTCTTTAACACCCATGACCCACTGATCTACCATTTTTAAATCTGTTCTGGTGGTTCTGGAAGCTGCAATGGATCCTGTCACCTCATCCTCCACAAACACCATGAATCAAATATTTCTGTTTTTGTAATTAATGTTCTACTCAGCTCTTTTCCTGTTCTAAATGTATTTTTCCATCCTGTGCACACATCATCTATTGCACACTTGTCTGTCCTGGAAGAGAGATCATCCTCTGTCACTCTTTTTCTACATCTTTCTTAGATTTTGTTTTTGTTGGAGTTGTGTTGTCGTTTCCTATAGTTTCAGCAGTACTATCATAATGTTAGAGGTGTTGCTTCAGTACCATTTGACCTGCAGCCCCTCTGGAGGCAGAGACTGCTGCAGCAGCGTCTTTCCCAACAGATCCAGCTCGTCCAGGGCCGAGTTTCCGGGGGATGAGCCGAATGGCAGCGAGTGGGAGGGAGGGTCAGGACTCAGCAGGAGACTGGGGACCGCTGGGACGTCTGCGTCTATGCTGTCAGATGACTGGAAGCAGAAAATGAGAGATGAGAAACGTAAAAAAAAAAAAAAAAAATCGCTGCCAGAGTCTTACTGATTATATCGATGTGGTATTAGAAGTAATAAAATATTTGAACTCTAAAAACAGGTTGTGTGTGTTTGATAAATCACGTCAATGTTCATCATACAAAGTGCTGCTAACCTGGAAGGAGTCCCAGGCTGTGGAGTCCTCAGGCTGGGAGGCAGGATTAGAGGTGTGTGTCCCCTCACTTAAACCTGTAGATGGGCAACAGTATTTAGAAATAAAATAAACCCTAATTTTCTTTCTCTCCATTTCACATCAACATCCTGTGTGCAACACATCCTCATTATACTCTTTAGGTAAAATTACATCAACTGCACTTTAATAGCTAATCACACAAACAGAGTGAGCTGTCTGATCTGCCGTTACCGAGTGACATGAGCTCATCGTCAAGGAGACAGATCCCCGTCTCCTGCGAGGGGGCGTTGATGCTGTCTGTGGGTGTGGGGAACTCTGGGAAGGAGGGAGGCGACTGGGGTGACGTGTCCAGTCCTGTCAGATCCAGCAGCGCCATCCCTCCTGTGACAACAATACAGATACTTCATTTTAAAAATGCAATGCTTAAACAAAAAAAACCAGAGCGATAGAATGTACAGATATTTCTACATTATGCACATTTTTTCTGTTTGTAGTGTCACCCACCTGTTTGTTTCTGCGTGTTGCCATTGACGATCTCACCCTTCACCTGCTGTTTGTACAGGTTGATAACATGAGTCAGGCTGTCGTTGGCCTGCAGGATTTCAGCTGTGGAGAGAAGCAGGAAACCTTTTCAGTTTTCCCTCCTGCTGATTATTGTTCATAAAGTGGAGCATTAAAGGAGAAAATGTCAGTACTGGATATAAAAGATTCCTTTATGTAAATGAAAGAGGCAGCACTGACTGGTTTTAGTTTGCCTTTGGTAGCTCTGATGTTTATATTTTGGCTGTTTTCTGCTTCTTTTATGAGTGAAAGCAGGAGGAGGTCAAGAGTTCAGCTGCTGCTGGATGTGGTTTGTCTGCTAATGATTATTATAGCTTAAACACTACAGCATGTGAACAAGGCAGGCTTGTTTTTGTTTCTTCCCATATACATGACATTTAATGGCAGATGGTTGAAAGTGATCCTCACCCAGAGCTTCATCGTTGTCCTCTGTGTCACTAGCCAGCCTGAACAGGGTTGGTCTCATTTTCTCACAGCGCTGGTACAGATCCTGTCACACATGCACATCAAATACTTTTAATCACATTCTGTCTTTAGGTGTGAACACAGACGTTACTACAATATCAGTTTTCCTCGCTGATGTTATTAACCTGTATCTATGCAAGTATGTAGAAATGATGACTGGACAGGGTGTGTTCATGAGTGAGTGTAAGTGTGTTTGAGAACAGCATGAGTATGAATGTAGGGGGGAAAAAAAACTCAGAAAGAACAACCTCCCAGAGATGATGTTTAATACCATATGTTACAATGTTTGACCTAAATGTACAAATGATTGATGTAAAAATCTCTGTTGTAAAAATAACAATAATAATGGGTGGTTAATCTGTTATTTCCCAATTTGATAACGATTATTAAGGTCCCAATTTGTTTACCAATTGATTTTTGATTATTACCGATTCTCAATCCACAATCACTGATTTTCTATTTAACAACATGACCATGTATCTTTGGCAATGATAAGATATGGCCATTCTGCGTTTCCCGCAGAAAATTTATTTAAATGTTATAAAATAAATGAGTTTAGGCCCAGATTGATAGTGCTAGGATTTCCTGAGGGTCTGCGAACACATGGACACTGCCTCTTGTTTAAAGTGGTTCTCTGAAAGAAGAAAAGACGGCAGCACTCATGAATTTTTCCTGCTAGGTCAGTTGTTTTGCCGTTGGCTACGGCCACTGTAGCCTGTCTTAGCATCAAGAATATAGTAGCAGCTAAACCTGCTAATGTCTTAGCATGTGATTTTTGACAGATGTTAGACTACTATGCATTGGGGGATGGAATTGTCAACGATCATTTTTACAAAATAAAATAGTGCCAAAATAATTGTTTCTTTGAAAACTGTAATAATCGAGTCATAACAATCCTGATTAATTAATGATACATTTTTTTCCACCACCCCTAATAATAAAAAGATGCAATCAACCTGTATGAGTTCAGCGTTGCTCTGGTTGCTGGCTGAGCTGTCGTAGTCCTGCAGCAGCTGAGTCAGCAGAGAGACGCTCTCTTTCACCTCCTGAATAGCGTTCACCCGCTTCGACACCTTCTCTGCTCGTCTCTGATCCTACAACAACAGAAGACATAAGATTAATAAAAACAAAAACATGCATATGTATGAAAGGATTGGAAAATAAAACAAGCTACAGAAGCATACAACTGAATCACAAGACTATAGAGGCCATTAGGAAAGTCTGGACATAAGAGCAAAGCTCCTATTACCCCTGAAATCAGGACAGATTTACTGTGATCTGCTGAATCATTCTGCCAGCGACACACAAAACCCTCCAGGACAACCAACCCATTTCCTCATAAGAGTGCAACATACACATGGGACTATAGCTGCAGCAATGAAAAGTAGCAGGGTAGTTAAAGTATAACGAATAAGTGTGGTTTTAAGATTAGGAGAAGGGAAGAATTTTACCTCTTGGACCATTTCCTTGATGAGTTTGTTGGCAGCTTTTAAGTCCTCAGGGTGAGAACTGTTCAACAGGCGAGACAGCATCTGTCAATGCCAAAAGCCAGAGTTCACAAAGAATGAGGAAACCTTTAAAGGGAACAATTCACCAGATGACAGCGTGCACAGTGTGTGAGGAACTGTTGGATTATTTCTGATATTACATGAATTCTTACTTTCGACTTCTCCTCATCTTCAAAAATTGCATTCTTAGGTCTGGGTGGAGGAAGATTCAGTAGTTTATCAGGTGGCAGCTCAGGGTCTTGTTTAATAATACCTGATTACAAACACAATCATAGGAACATAAGGGATTGTCATTATATTATAGTTATTAAGGCTTTTAGGGCTGCAACTAATGATTATTTTGATATTCGATTAACCTATTCATTATTGAAACGATTAATCGATTAGTCATTTGGTTCATAAAACAGTGTCAATCACTGTTTTCTAAAGCTGAAGATTCATCCTAAAATGTCTTTTTGTCCAGGCCAACAGTCCACAACCCAAAAATCATCAATTTACTATTGAAGAAGACTAAAGAAACCAGAAAATAATCAGAGAAGAGAAGTTGGAACTGGAGAATTTCAATATTTTGTTCTTAAAAATGACTCAATCCGATTAATTGATTATCAAATAGTCAGCGAATAATTCAATAGTTGGAAACTAATCTATAAACTGTCTAATCATAGCAGCTCCAGTTTCTTTACATTTTTATCCATGGTAAATCTTAAATCTGTTATAATCTCTCATCTTCTTACCTTGTTTCTTCAGCATCTGATAAGCATCTGAGATCTTGGCCTCATCAGGCAAACCCAAAGTCCAGCTATAGATCAACTCCAACACCTTCTTTTTTACTGGCTCCGGTGACCGTGCCCCCAGGTACTGAGAAGAGAATCAGGGACAAAAACAGAGTCACACAAACATGTGTAAGTAAAACCCTTGTTTGGAAAACATGCAGACACTCAGCAAGTTTTACCTTCGGAGAAACTACTTTGATGAGTTCATTGAGAAATCGGAACTTTCCCACTTCACTGTGAAACCTTTTCCCACAGTTTTTCATACATGTCTCCAGAACCTAGTGAAGATACAAAGGGGGGAAAATAAAAACGAACCACAAAATGAAATACATTTTGACAACAGTTGAGGTAAAATTAGGTTACAGAAAAAAAAACAAGACATTGTTCTTGAAGCGGCTTATTGTGAGTGACAGGGCCTACTTCAGATCTGGACTCACCAGCAGAGCCTGCATAGCCTCCCACTCCTGTGGAGACTGGATCTTGTGGGCCAGGAGCCTGGTGGCCAGCTGAGGACTGGAATACATTTCAGACAATACTCACTGTCATTACACTGCACTTATTACACATTTATAAATCGGTGTAAACACATTTTTATTAAGCTTATTTGTTTATTGATGAAAGTGAAGCAAAACGTTACAAACAGACATGGACTTGAAAACAAAGCATTTTGATATTTTTTTTCCTTTTTTATCTTCATTTTCTTCCCAAAACCAAAGATACCTCCAGTAATCCCCACCCCCACCAGATGAATCAAGAAGTAAATAAAAAGAATAAAGGAAATAAAAATAGACTAATACAATTTATATAGAAAATCATTTGATGTTAAAACTCTACAGAGGACAGAGCCAGTTTAAAGTCAGAGTGATAGGTCAAGTCTGTTTACAGGCAAATAAACAATATAATGCTGTGAATCCACAGCCTCAGAAAATAAGACAAAATGAAATTAGGAGGATCCCCTGAATCATTCATGTAATTAGCATGAATACATTTAGAAAGAAAAATCTACAGTTGTAAAATAAAACATTTTTCAGGGATGGCTTGACAAGAGATTGTAATTTGATTTAAAACATCTGCACAGAAATGTAAGCCAAGTGACTTTTTTATTCACTCTTGAATAAAGTGATTTTTTTCCCCACATAGGTCTAGAACAGGTTGGTAATAATTTATTGTTATTGTGTTAATAAAATATGTCTACAACTTGTACCTCTTTAGGTAATTTAAAGGAAAAACAGGAAAAATGTGGTTTAAATCAAAATTGTCCAGCATCAGCGGAATGTTTTTATTTTTACTGTAATTTAATTCAACAGAAACAAAAGCCCAATTGACAGACACTGACCTTTACCTGCAGCTGGACTCTCCAGGCTTAATAAACTTGAATCAGCACCAACTGGACCATAATTAAGGAAAAGAAGCATGATAACGTTATGTCTTGGGTTACTCTTACCCCTCCAAATCATTGTTGAGCTGGTCACAAAAGGCATGGATGCTGCTCCAGTCTGTGTCTTTGTTCAGTGGGTTTGTGGCTCTGTCTGAAATGGATGCGAAGATGGGAAAATCAGCAGATGGGAAGTCAGAGGTGAAGGGTGTTACTGTTCTGATATTATAATACATCATCCGTAATTGTGGTTATAGCAATATTGTGATCTGGAACATCACGTTGCCTTAGTGTAAAAGGCTTCATTACAGAACAGTTATTGACCTTTCACATTGATTTACACTCAGCCACCAGTTTATTAGGCACATCTAATAGTGTCGATTTATATCAACATGGGTGGATTTAATATTGCAAACATATCTCAGTACAAGGCAAAACAATTAAATAGCGCCACACATTGCAGCCTCCACTGTCACCTCCATGTTTTCTGAACCTCTCGGTAAAATACTTTAACAAATTCTTAACATTACAGCCAACATGAAGGCAAGGTTGTAGAGTTGTTGTGTTAAAACATGTTATTTTATTTGTTTACTAGTTGTTGACTTCATTCCTCGTGAGACTTTAAATTTCTTCAGAGGAAAGAGCCAGTTTTAGTTTTTGGGTAAACAAGAACTGCCCAATCTAGGCCTGCAGCTCCCTGAGTGTGTGCATGACTCTAAAGTCGTTAGGTGTGTGTGTGTGTGTACCACATAACCCCAGCAGCCTGTCCGCGTCCGTGCACGCGCACCTGCGCGCGCACACACACACACATACATACATACGGCTCCGGGTCACTGTCCGGTCCGACACCTTCTCACGAGACCAAATTTCGTTGACATGACCGTAAACTGCCCCGTGGGCGCGGAAAACACGGCCCCCGTGATCTTATCGCCCACTACTCGGTTAAGCTATCTACCCGGTAATGCTAAAGCTCTGTGTTGTGTTGACAGCTCCGGGAGCTAAAGCTAGCATCCTGGTTGTTGTGGCGGCGGGGCGCGAGCGCGCTCGGCCGGGCTGTCACCTCTTCCGTGACGACTCCCGGTAAAGACGCGGGATGCGGCGCGGTGTCCGGACCGCAATGGCTCCGGTAAGAGAAGTTAAAGACACTCACTGATACGAGACTCCAAACTCTCCGCATCGGGCGGCGCGGCCATCGCTGCGAGATTTATGTCGCGCGGCGTTCTCGCGAGATGAAACGAAGTGACGTACGGCTATAGATCTGTGCGTACAGGCGACAGGAGTGACGTCAAGGCGGCAGGGGTGACGTAAACTAGAGCGGACAAATTGAGAGTAAAAATAATTTGATGATACATAATTCAATACAATTCATTAAATAAAGTTAACAACACTATAAATAACCCATACAGCTCACAAAAAGCTTTTTGCACACCTCTTAAGTTTTTTTTTTTTTTTTTTAATCAAGATTGTTTATTCATTGTCGAAGCATGTGAACTCTGAGGTAGTGTTGAACAACACATATCTGCAATACACGTTTTGATTAAAAAACAAAAACGCACGTCATAACTCTATAATAAAATATGAAGTTATTACAACACATCTCTGGTTTAGTGATAATGTGTAACCAGAAGCGTGTAGTTAATTATAGAGGCAGCTCTGCAGCGCCCCCCAGCGGAAGATATCGCGCATTTCACCGAGCTGCAGCACAACGAGGACGACGGAAAGTAACGGGATTTTTAACAGATTTACACCTTCTCATGAATCGACCAGTAGTCGCTGGGGGGCTGCAGCTGATTGGACGACATTTCCACGTTTAGAAGCCGCTCGGTGGTTTGTGGTGAGAAGTGATCGTGAGTGAGAGGATCTATTTTCCACACTTAAAAGTTGTGGAGACACTGAATCAGAGTGAGATCGCTTCACAGGCGCAGACACTTTTCTTTTACACACATTCGCAAATAACAAAGAACTCGCTTCCTTCCTGCAGCGTCGTCAACTCTGTACACGTTTGACCGCAGCAGCAGAAAAGAAGCAGATGAAGGTGTAGATGCTCGTTTCCTGTTTCCTCCCCAAAGCCGTGCCCATCTTTATTTGATCCTCAAAGTGCCATGTTCACCCAGCCACCTTCATGTCAAGGCTCAGTCCAGAAATGGCATCACCGGCGGCTCTCAGAGAGTGGTGCCGCGCCGCATGCGCCGATTACCCCAACGTGGAAATAAAGAACATGTCAACCTCATTCAGAGATGGACTTGCGTTCTGCGCCATTATCCACAAGCACCGACCTGACCTGATGTAAGTAGACCTGTTTCCTGTGGTTGTCTGTGCACAGTCAGCCTCTGTCAGACGGATGAGGACAGTGGCGTGCGTTCAGAAGCCTGATCTGCAGGTTTGGACATTTTAAAGTGTAGAAAGTAGAATAAACAAACTTTGTTCTTGTTGTCGGGGTCCTTTCCTGAGATTCAATTACTCCAGATTAGCACTGGGACTAATCTGCTGCCTGCTTAATCTCAGTCTGTCTCTTTATAACCTTTTCTTGTCCCATTTAATGGGATTAGTGTGGTTTGTTTTTACCTTTTGCATACACCCACTGAACTAGAATCATCTAATCACATCTTGAAAAAGCATTTTGCTCCCCCTCTGTCCTTGGTTAGTTTGTGATTATGTCTTTTCTCATCAGTTGAAATTACCTTTCCATTTCCTCACTTTGCTGCAGAGATTTCAGCTCCCTCTCCAAAGATAATGTTTATCAAAATAACAAACTGGTGAGTCTTTTTCCATCTACGGTTGCACATAAGCCACAATGCAAGCATGCAGCTCTGTGTTTATTTACATTACCAACCTCAGACTGTAATAAAACCCCTTGGGTAACATGTATTTATGCAGCTCTCTGTATCTGTCTGCAGGCATTTGATGTTGCAGAGACAAAGTTTGGCATCCCTGCTTTCCTCGACCCACAGGACATGGTTTCCACCAAGGTGCCTGATTGTTTGGGCGTCATCACTTATCTTTTCCAGTACTACAACTACTTCAGCAGGATGTCTCGTGGTGAGCGGAGTACGGCTTATTTTTGCACAGACATCAAACCGACAAGCAAAGGTTTAATGTCTAGCTCAAAATCACTTCATTCCTCAGATCTCCATCATATCTGTGAAGCTTTAGGCTCAAATTCCCGCCCTTCAAGGATGTCTTGCCACGTCTTCTCTTGACTTTGCAGCAGGTTTTTCCAGTTTGAGATCATCACATGTCACAGTCTCAGATGGTGTCACGAAGAGTAAAGCTCCTGATGGTCTGAAACCCCTGAAGGTAACGCCTCACTCTCATTATTAACACACGCCTGTTTTTCTGTTACTGACTCACCTTTGTTACTGGGTTAGCAGTCTCAGTTTCTCTTCCATCTTCAGTGCTCGACTGATCGGTCCAGTGGAGAGGATAATTTCTCCGGCAGAAGAAGACAAACAGCGTGCTGTTTGTGTTTCAAACCAGTCCACCTCATTCAGAGACACCTGATCGACGGGAAGGTCTACCATCGCAGCTGTTTCAGGTAATATGACAGCTTGTTTTTCTGCTTACAGCAAAACTATGGCTGAAAAAGATGGTGCTTCACACAAAAGAATGCGTCTCAAATGTGTCTCAAGTGACCATAAGAGATCATATTTGACATCCTGGCTCACATTTGATTAGATCTGCATGAAGAGAAGAGAAAGTGCAGATCTGTGATCCAGCTATAACAAAACAGATAACAGTTTTTAAATGCTAAATGACTGAATTTACTTCAGTGTGTTTGGACTTTAATTTGTGAATTATTTAGACATGGATGCAATTTGGTTATGGAATTACCTTCTTACTTTTAAATATGTTTCTAGTGTGTTATTCTATATTTATGTTTACAGATGCAAAGTGTGCCACAGCACTCTTTTACCCGGGTCTTACACAAAGGGGATTGATGCTGGCTCCTTGATCTGCACTTATCATGTAACAGAGAGTAAGACTAGTCCTGTTGGCCTCCATCAACCCGTTGGTTCTACAGAGAATACGTCCAAATGTCAGCAAGGATATTTATCTCTGGGGGGATTGCCGATCACCAGCGTTCCTCATTACCCTGAGAAAACAGAGTCACAGGAAAGACTGGTTTGTAGAACAGTGGAGACAAAGAGAGGAGACATGCAGGAGAGGAGCAGAGAGGACAACAGTGAAAATAGAGACTTGCCTATTCTGAACAGATCATTAAAGACAGCACCTCCTCCTCCTCCTCCTAATCCTCCTCCACCTGGAGTTAAACACGGGACCACAGAAGCAGCTGTAGAAGCTGGACCTGCAGGCAGCAGTGAGGTGCAGCAGGAAGTGACAAAGACTGAAGAAGCCTCGGAGATCTCTTCATCATGTGCACATATGTCTGGGGGAAGTAGTCGACCAGTTCCTGCACCCAGGGTCAAAGCCAGCAGCTCACCTGCTGCAGGTAAATAGGCAATATGATATTTAGAGTATCACCTCTGAGGACTTTAGGGTCTCTGTATTATATTCTCCATGTCCATTTCTTTCACTTTTTGTTTTAATCTGTTTCTCTGTGTAGGTAATTCATCAAATCAAAGTAAATCTTCACCTATTTCATCTCAAATGTAAGTATAAAAATCACTGTTGGTTCTGTCACTACTCATTTATTAAACTTGACAATAATACAAATTATTATATAAACATGTGACATGCCCCACATACAGAAGTCTCATGCTCTCTTACAAATGGTGACAACAAATAACAATAAATGTTTGATCAAAAATATCAAATATCCAATTATAAATTAAATATCAAATTTGAATGTTAACCAAATCTAAAACGTCACAAGAGTCTGAAATTGTGTGATTTACTGTGATAATAAAATTAAATGACCTGCCTCTTCTTGGGTCAGTGACAAAACTGCCATGTGGTGTAAAAAAAAATTAAATTACATGCTATAAACAAGTATTATATTCTAAGTGGATTTAATATTTAAAATTGATAATTCTTTTCCAGTTACACTATTTGACATTTTGTGTCACAAAATTGTAATTTTTATTTTAAAAAATTATAGAAATGGTACTTTTAAATCACATGAAATCAACATGAACACAATTACATTTGAGAGACCTGAGGAATGCTTCTATAAACTGTAAAAAAAATGTTTTCGACTTGTCAAACATTTGTTACTGACCCTCCGACCAGGAATTTCCAGTTTTGGGGCCCTGACAGACAAAAGGAACAATTTAGGCTTATAGTATGTATAATTGAAAATGGATCAAAAAGTTACAGAACTACTTTTTTACTGTCAAGTCTTTGTCAAACGTCCTTTCTCTCTTTTCCTCTTGTAGCACCAGCCCGAGCCGAAAAGTAAGAACGAACCATCCATGGATGGTCATCGTCCATCCCGGCCCCTGGACACAGCTGCCTCCTGCTCCGGCCCCGATACCCCACCCTCGATCCAAATCTGTCTCCAACCTGCGGGGACAATGGTACAGACCCAGAGTCCCTGCTCCCAATCCGTTTGCAGAGGAGTTGGATGAGGACGTCCAGAAAGAGGCTGAAGAGCAAACTAAGCCGTCAGTGGCATCCTGCCAGTCAGAGAACGACGTTGATCTGACGAATAAACCAGCTGATGCTGAAAATGCTGCCAGTAGATCTACACCTGATGATGTAAAGGATAAACTTGTTCCTCCAAAGGAAGCAGATATCAAAGAGGCTGTTGGAGTGAGGGACACAGCAGAGAGGGACGAAGCTCAGAGTCCTGTTTTACCCAGAAGCCTTTCTCTGCCGGCTATCACATCTGCATCCTCTCAGAGTCTCTGTGTGACTTCTGACCTGACAGAGGATAAAGAATCTGTCGCATCAACTCAAAATAAGGTATGAAAATATATTCCGATATTATCGCAGGAAAATACATGGAGAATAAAGACTGAACACTGCTTCTGCATAAACTTTTATATCACCACACACCAGGCACATTGTAGAGTAAGCAAAGCAGTAAAATTAAGTTTTAGCAAAACTGTAATAATATAAAAAATTATATATAAAACAAAGTTTTTTTTCTAACTTCAAAAAAAGATCACTAAATAAAAATCACTATATTCAGATATTGTAAAAAATATCTCGTATGGCAGAAATAAACAAATACAATATTTTGATAAAAGGGTCAATGACAAATAATGGTTGGCAAGACAAGAAAGTCAAAAAATAAAATACAGTTTTAAAAGAATTTATCAGGTCTCTTAAAATGTACATTTTGTGGTAATTTGAAAGTCTATTTATACATTTTGTTTTTTACAAAAATCACACAGAGTGTGCATTTTTTTACATGAAATGTCAAATGTTGTAAGCAAAAAGAATGATACATTTTAAATGTTCAATCCACCTAGAATAAAAAAAAAACTAGTTGATAGCATGTGTCTTTTTTAAGAGAGTTAAACTACCTGGTACCAAGGGTTACACCACCATGACATTTGTGACATTACCCCATATATTTCAATACATAGGCTCAAGTCTACTGATAATAATGAATATGAATATTTTCTTTGTATAATTGCAGACAGACTCGTCTGAGAAGGTGTTTATGAAATGCTAATGCTTTATAAACACATCAGGTGAAGCAGGTTTTAAAATGCCACAGGGGTTTATTCTTACCAACAGTTTTGATTCTAACTTAATAAGACACTAATATACATTTTCTTTGGGTTTATCGCAGGCCTGCAGAGAGAATCCTTTTGATCGCAAATCTGCGATGCTTAAATCAAAGACTTCTCACAGCCTCTCATATAGACGGGCCCCTGCCCCTGGACACGGCTTCCCACTCATCAAAAGGAAGGTAAATCATTTGATAAAAAAGGGTAACTATCAACAACCATAATTTCATATGTACACTAATTGACATGCTTATTATTCTAAATATTGACAAGTTGCTGCCAAAAAAGCAAAAATTCGAGACAATAAGGATTAGAATAATGAATAGTATTCATATAATTGATATATTTCTCAGTCGTAGTCTTGTTTGTGGTTTGACAGGTGCAGGCAGACCAATACGCTTCTACAGAAGAGCTGCAAGTGGAGATGGGAAATCTGGATAAACATCTGGAGGCGCTGGAAAAAAAAGGAGTTGAACTGGAGCGAAATCTGAGAGCCTGCAAGAACGGTTCATTAACATTTCCTCCCCATCCTCCTCCAAATTATACGCTGTCAAAAAGTCTAAATTAGTGTGAATAAATAAATAATAACACCAACAATATGTCTGTGTAGATTCTCACTCCTCCAGGTCATTGTAATCAAGGAGTTTAAATAGTAAGCAACTGGACTTTTTCTTTGAGCTTGAAGATGTTTCACAGAAAAAGTCCATTTGCTTACTATTTAAACTCCAACAATATAATACAGATTATTATTACATTTCTGTTTCTTTATTTCAGAAAAAGAGGAAGAACAAATCCTGATGGAGTGGTTCGCTCTTGTCCATGAGAGACATGTTCTGGTGCGCAGAGACACAGAGCTGGTTTATGAGTGAGTTAACTGGAACAACATTAATGTTCCTCTTTATTATTAAGTTCAATGGGACTTTTGTTAAAATTTACAGATATTGTGTGTTTTGCATTTTTCCAGGACAAAGCAGCATAAGTTAGAGGAGCGACAGGCAGATGTGGAGTACGAGCTCAGATGTCTCCTTAATAAACCAGGTCAGTGTGTCGCTGCATGTGTCATTTTGTCACTACACACATATCTGGCTGTAACATTTATAATTTGGATTTGTAGCCAGGAGCATCCCAGGGGTGTAATTCAGAATGATTCAGGGATCCATAATCATTCACATTACCTGTCTGTAGTATATAATCATACACTAAATCAATCAATTAGCCTGAAATTTCTACTTTTCCTCCAGACTGTTGCAGTTGTTCATTTCAGTGACATTACCTGCTGACTTGAAACTGGTTTTCTACAACAACAAACCTCATGTTTCTTAAATGTGGTGACTGTGATGCAGCACAAACGTTGTGTTAATGTCCACGCTGCCATCTTCATGTTCAGAGTGTGACTGGAGCCAGGAGGATCGAGCTCGAGAGCAGCAGCTGATGGAAGAGCTGGTCAACGTCATTGAACAGAGGAACCAGATCATCAGCAGCCTGGATCAGGACAGGCAGAGGTGCAACAGGAAATAAAACAACACATGTGCTTCCATATTCACAGATTTCTATATTAAAATGTATAATTGTTTTCTTTTCTTAGGGAAAGAGAAGAAGATATGCTTTGGGAAAGCATGATTAAGAAAAAAGGTGAGTGATATGAATCTGAGCAAATTTAGCATTATATGACTGGGATTATTTAGAACACATCAATGCTCTTTAAAAAATCCCTTGCAGTTGCTCATGTTACCTCTTTTTTTGTCATATCTCTATTTTTTTAGAGTTCCAGAAAGAAAGACTGGAAGAGCTAAAGAAGTCAAAAGGAAAGTTCAAGCCCACAAAAGTTTTTAAGCTGCTGAACCATAAAGCATCAAGCACCAAAGACTCTTCAGACAAAAAGAGCTGATGTTCTATTATCGCTGCTGAAGAAAAGAAGAAATATAGAGCTAAAGAGACTCACAGACAATAAATCTGATGTTTTACCACAGAAGATGATCATAAGATGAGCTACAAGTCAATAGCATATCTGTAAAACCATACACTATAGTGTAGCAATGACTTTTCTCATTTCTTTACTGCACTTCTTTTACATGTATTCAATGTTTTATTACATATCTGCGTTAATCAAAGAAAGCAATATATTTATTTATGTATATGTGATGTCTTTTTTATGAAGAAAACCTGTATATTTTATCAATAAACAGCTTTTATTTCAAGCTCTTGTTTAGCTAATTTTGGAGTTTGCTGAAAAAAGTAGAATTAAAGGTCCCATATTGTATGCGGGGTATCTGTTCTATAAAAGTCTGTCCCATGTTTAGAAATGCAAAGAACCTCATTATTATTAACAAGACCGGTTTGTTCTAGAGCACTGGAGACAGGCTTGAGAAGAGATGTAAAACTATATTGAGAATATTTTTGGTTCTTAAAAGCACAAATATATTTTGTTTGGGATATACATACTTCAAATAAAGCCCAGGATAGCAAAATATGGGACGTTAAAGGATTTAAAGCAGCCAATCGAATAAAATTAACTTGTCTTAAGTTGTTTTATAATGCTTTGTAAGGTAAGTCCGTTTTATTTGTAAAAATCACAAATCAGATTTCCCTCAATAGGCTGTCCTTAAAACCTCACATCTTACAAGGAAAACCTACACCTACAGGTGTTATCACAGTAAAAATGGAGTGTATCAGGCAAAAAAAAAATAGGGGAGGGGGGTATATGGCAGATAGAAAGCCGCTAATAGTCAATAGTAACTAACAGTGAACAATGTTTTGTTCACTGTTAGCATATAGCTAAACTGATAACTACAGCCAGACATATCCAGTAACTTTACCTCAACAACCTATCAAAACAAACGCCAACATTACATATGACAGAAAATGAAGTTAGCATCGTATCGGTCTCTGAGATAAACAGTCGAGCTCAGAGTAAATCCTGCATTTCTCTCTCACTTTTTACACGCAACGTTTTTGTGGAACTCTTTTTTTAAAATAATCGTTGTCTTCTACTGACTTCATAATTATTAGCATTATTTACTTTCTTAGCTGAATGAATTGTGCTGGAACTGCAATTTTTTGCTATGAACTTCCATCATTAGCCAATAAAAATGTTTTTCCCTCGATTAGTGATGCGCGTGCGCGGATATGAAAAACAGGCCACACCCTATTTTTTTATCTGAGTTATGATTGGCTGAGACCTTCCAGACCGACTGAATGTTTTCTGGGCTGTTTACAGAGCTGTATACAGGAGTGTGACAATCTGTTACAATATATTAAAATTATTATAATTTTTTATTACATGTGTTTCATATGAACATTTAAAAGCTTTGTTCTTTACTAACATCACTACGAAATTAAATTAAACAATCAAAACCTGATTCATTATAAAATATTAATAATGTATATAAATAATAATATATATAAATAATATATAATTTGTTTACACCAACAACACCAGTCTCCAGGTTTCTAAACCCTCTGATGAACGTGCAGGACAAAGCGGAACCCATGTTTCCTTATGAGCACCCGGAAGACATTGCAGCGCGCGCGCCTGGTCACCGGAAGTTGAGAGTTCAACGCTCATGCGGACGAAAGTGTGTTGACAACAATAAATACTTTATAGAATCATCGGGACATTTACACATCTAACAATACAATATGTCGGATAACGAAGATAAGTAAGTGACAATAAATAGATTCAAGATGTTATGTTGCGATTCTTAGTGATATTTAGCGACAACGTGCGTTAACGTTAGCTAATAATGTTCATGTTTAGCTACCAACGCTGCCGACTGTAATATACACATGATCCTTAATCCGGTCTTTGTGATAACTGCTTTATTATCCACTTCTAGCTTCGATGACGGAGATTTTGATGATGCTGAGGAGGATGAGGGATTAGATGACCTGGAAAACGCGGAAGATGTAAGTTTATTGGGGATCTTGTAAACTAACTTCTATGAAGGTGCTGAGGTTATCTTATGATTTGGTGTTTATAGTTCAAGGAAACATAAACGAGATTTATCAGCTGATTCTGTTTTTTCATAACTTGTGTTTTTTCAGTTTTCACTAATAGAATAAATGTTTTGAAAATGTAAAAGTGGGATTTGACCGTTAATCTTTTTTATACGATGTTTAATACTTTTTTGTTTGTACTTTTTGTGTAAGTGGTGAAAACAGGGAACCAGCTGCTAATTACCATGATTCATGTCTTCCTTAAGTTTCCTTTTAACCTCGAATTAGACGCTGACTTCATCACGAGACTGTTGGTTTATCTAATGTTCACTGAATAAAACATACTTCACTTGTGTGTAATTTATTAAACCATATTTTGTTTTATCTTATTTATTGATGATGTTTCCTGGTTGATGAGTCTGAGCCTGTTTGTTTTGTTCAGGAGGATCAGGAGAACGTGCAGATCCTGCCTGCAGGAGAAGGTCAGCAGGCCAACCAGAAGAGGATCACAACACCATACATGACCAAATATGAGAGAGCCAGAGTGCTGGGGACACGAGCTCTGCAGATAGCGTGAGTGTTTTCATCATGCTGATGTTTCTGATTTAACATGAATAAAATCATCACAAGAAGAAGTTAGGTACCTGTTCATAGAGTACACAACACAACAAAATACTATAGGTCTACCCAAATCAATTAGTATCGAACCTTCAAGCTCAATACAAATACAGTGGTGAGCAAAAGTGTTTGCCCCCCACACCCATGGGCGGAGAATTAGGTATGGACGGTATGGACACGTCCATACCAATATTTCAATGTGTTAAAATGTCCCTACCTATTATTTTTGAATGGAGTTTGAGCAACATTCGGTTCGGAACACAAAGGGTTAATTTTTCCCTTCTTAGTTCCCTTCGTTCCGCCTCTCACAGACAGAGCGTCATTGGTAGGGACAGTCTTCCTATCTGTGATTGGCTCACCGTCCTGTATGTCATACTGCTGGGACCAAGTTCTTCCGACTGTGAAGTTGGCGACTGGACGAAACGGGAAATTTTAAATTTCGTGTCTACTACGGTTCGCCTCGCTGGCTGGACCAGAATTATGTCAGAATCGGGCAGGAAGAGAAAACTGAAGGACATCAGACATTATTTCACCCAAGCAGCGGTAAGTTACTCACACAGCATGTATAAACCTTGAAACTTAAAAAGGGAGGGATGGGTTCGGTAAAGTGTGCATTTGGATGTCGGGCTTCCAGAGGACACCGCCAGTTGTAAAGTCTTATCTGCTCAGTAACAGCTAGCATCTAAGTGTAATGTGCCGCCATGGGGTAACTCGAGCGATGCGGAGGGCACACGTCTTTGCTGTTAAGACAACACTATCGTGACATTACCAATAATTTAAAGTTACAGGTGAATTTACAGGTGAATTAATAAAGTCAGTTATACTCCTCCTCCTACTACTACTAATAGCCTGGTGGCCACATGATGGCAGTGTTAACCGCGAGGGGTCGGGGTTGCACCTCAATGTACACCCAACTGGACTTGAAAATGATCTGAAATATCTTAAAGGCGGTTTATTATTATTAATTAGACCATAATACATTTTTACTGGAAACTTAATCTTTTGAGTTGGTGTGTCTTCTATCTTCAGTTAATAAATGTTTGGTGTTAATTTGAAGTAGTCATCCACCTACATTTGACAAATGTAGGTGGATGACTAAAAAATGGTATATTCCACTTGTTTTTCACACATCTCGCACTCCATGCAGAGTGCACTTACAAAACTACATCAAGTAACATGTTCAAAATACACTTCAACTGGAGTACCGAAACTCACATGAACAGCTTTACCTGTAGATCCTTTAATTTCAGAGATGCGTGTAAAATACAGTAGGTCAATATTTCACAGGAGACATTGTATAAATGTTGTGTGGAAAATAAAGCAACACAATGTAATGCTGATTGTTGAGGCCAGTGGAGAAAGAAGCTCAGTTTGGTTTGTCTACTGACAGGCCGTGCAAGTGTTGCATACACACACACACACACATAAAACGAGAGAAAAACCTCATTAAGGTCACGGGCGCAGAGCGACCTTAGGTACGCTATGCAAATTGCCCCAAAAAAATGTCCATACCAATATCAAAACCATGGATCCGCCCTTGCCCACACCTAAATATTTCAGGACACATTTAAATATTAGTAAGAGACAAGTGAACACAAAATTCAGTTTTTAAAAAGGTTTTTTATTACTAAGGGAGAAAATACTCCAAACCAACATGGCCCTGTGTGAAAAAGTGATTACCTACTAAACCTGTTAACTGGTCCCTTAGTAGCAACAGGCGGACTTTCTGCTGTGTTTTGGATTACTGTCCTGCTGCAGAACCCAAGTTTGTTTCAGTTTAAGGTCATGAACTGATGGTTTCAAGTTTTTTTTCGTAAATGGCAGAATTCATGGTTCCATTTATCACAGCAAGTCTTCCAGCTGCCGAATCAGCTAAACAGTCCCAGACCATCACACTACCACCACCATATTTTACTGTTGGTATGGCTTATTTTTTCTGAATGCAGTGTTACTTTTATGCCAGATATAATGGAACACACATCTTCCAGAAAGATCAACTTTTGCCTCATGTTCCGTGTTTTCTCCATTTGTGGATAATACCTTTCAGTGTTGTTCGCTGGAGTCCCAACACTTCATAAATGGCTTAATAACCTTTTCCAGACTGATAGAATTCAATTACTTTATTTCTCATTTGTTCCAAAATTTCTTTAGATCTCTGCATGATGTCTAGCTTTTCAGGATCCTTTGGTTTACTTTACTTTGTGAGACTTAATTGAGAACAGGTGTGGCAGTAATCAGGCCTAGGTTTGGCTAGAGAAATCAAACTCAAGTCTCATAAACTGCTACACAACTCGGGTGTTGTAAACTACATGATGTGAAACATTTAAGTGTGACAAACATGCAAAAAATAAGAAATCTGGAAAGCAGCAGCTACATCACATGTATAGGTTTGATACCATAAATTCAAAAGGACCTATGACTTATCAGACACAACAGTATAAAACAGTGAAGTGGAATATAATGGATTAAATGTTTTAAATGTACTTGCATCATCAATAGTAGCAACAGACTGTATAATTGGGTGGAAATATTTCCATTTAATCTAGTAATTTTATAATAATAGTAACCTTTTAATGAACAGCGTGTAAATGTACAAATATACATGTTTGTAATTCTGTGTCATGCAGCCTGAACTATAGTTTAAGTTTGACAAAAAGGGGAAATAAGGCACCGTTCTGTAAGGTAGTAAGAAACAAAACTTAAACTTCTGCCTCTCACAGGAGTTCAGAAATTCTGAATTGTATCATGTGTTTGGATTTTTTTTTCTCTTCCCTATGTTTTGTTTCATTTGTACGTGTGAAGCATTTAAAACGATTGCAAGTTTTCTCTATAAATAAATGTGATTGATTGATTAGCACAAGGCAATATCTTAAATGTAATTAGTATTAAAATAGTATTAAGTAGTATTAAATGTGGTGTACGGTGGTTTGGTTTTTTAGAGTCAACATAAGAAGTGAGATCTTGCTGCCCAGTATTTCTAATATGTGTCTGTGTGCTGACTGGTTTCTAACAGGATGTGCGCTCCAGTCATGGTGGAACTGGAGGGGGAAACGGACCCTTTGCAAATAGCTATGAAAGAGCTCAAGTAAGTGATAAAAGTGTAGATTTAATTATTTCTGAACCGTGATTGTATTTTTAGTTTCATTCTATCATTATTTAAAGAAAAAATCCCTGCTCCGTGTTAATGTCTTACTGTCACTCTTGTTTTTGCAACAGAGGCAGAAAGATCCCCATCATCATCCGCAGGTACCTTCCTGATGGCAGTTATGAGGACTGGGGCTGCGATGAGCTCATCATAACCGATTAAGCAACTTGTTGATTCTGCACTGACAAAGCAGCTGGTTCACACTCACTTATCGTACCTCATCAAACACAGAAGACTCCTGAAAGTGGTGCGATGATCTCCCACCTGTTCATACCTTGATTCAATCCACAAGAAGATCGAGTCAGTGAGCTGGTGAAATATGAAACATGAGATGTACAACAGACACTTTGAAGACCTGTGAAAATACAGTGTATTTCTTGCAGGTTTATAGTCTTGTGATCTGGCTCGTGCTGTTTTTTACTCTCATGTTGATGTTGGAGACACTCGAGTTAAATTCCAAGTCGACTGTACTTCCTGTTTTTACAGCTGCATTATAAATAAGAACCACAAGGGGGAAATGTTAGGTTAAACATTTGCTTTGTTTTACAGAACTTGTGTTGTAATTATTCCATTTGTCGTTTTGGAGAAGAACTGGGATTAGTGTTTTATGGGTTTGAATAAACTGTTTTTTTAAATAAATAAATAAACAAAAGCTGAGTTTAATCAGACTATTGATAGAAGTAAAAAACTGGCCTGATAAACTTTATTCTGTTATCTCACACACTGTGAAACATCAGGAAGAAGCCAGTTCTGTTCTGGTCACCCATTCTGCTGGTTTAGAAGGGAGGAGACAGCGCCTCAGGGTGACTGCTGCTTCCATGGAGCAGAGAGAGCTGCTCATGTGACTCTCAGCAGCCACGGCCGAGGGTCTCTACGCTCTGGCCTCCAACCCATTTGTCTCTTTGTTTGTTTCCCTGTTCTGTTGTTCTATCCCCACATTATCTCATTCGTTGCTATTCTTTTCTCTTTCCTTTAGAGATTTATCCACATCTGGTTCACTCAGTGATCATCATATAGCTGCAGCACTAGTCTGATCAGGCTTAATTCACTTGCTCAGCTACATTTATCTCACTAAAATGAAAATCTGTTGAGTGATCTTAAAGATGCTCTCTGCAGACACAAAACAACTCTGCTTAGAACAATAATGTGTGTTTGATGTTTTTCTTCCATGAAAAAAGTATAAGAGTCAGTGACAAAACTGCCATGTGGTGTAACCCTAAAACTTAGCACCAGTTAAATATTCTGTAGATTTCAGTTGTATATAACGTCTCAGTGCTTGTGCACTCAAAGCTTAAAGGTTTACATCACACTTGTGTAAGATGAATACTGGACCAGGGTTGACTTCCAAACTATTTGTGATGTCACCAGCAATGAACTCAGAAACTTTCAGCAGATTTAAAGTGAAAACAAATTTCCACATATGTTGTTTTCCAACTCTGTGAAGCGCAAACCTTCAACTGAAGGAACAAGAAGAAAAACGTTTTATTTGTTTAATTATATTTTAATTTATTGATTCATCTGCTGGACACAAACACAAATATGCACATGAAAAACAATCATTTCTATCCATCCTGTCTATAGACTGTTGTGAGTCTATACTGCTGCTGCTGGCTCACCCCTGCATTGCTACTTAAAAAATTAAACAGAGAAATAATTGTACCTATGTCTTCTCCATCGTTAACCCTTTTCACTTTTGGAATGATTTAATCCCATTACAGCTCCAACCTGAAAAGAGAGGGGTGGGTGGGGATTTTTTTTTTTTTTCAGTGGATGGGGTGAGTGTGGGGGGATGAGGTGAGGAGGGGGTTGCAGGGTCTGTATGTGCGGAGGGTATGAGAGTCCCTTTGTATCCTGGTGAAGCTACAGGCCAGGCAGTTATGGAGCAAGGCTCCCCTCGTTGCCCTGTTTCCCTCCTCCCCCCAGCTCCCCTTCAATGGCCCTCTTTGTCTTTCCAAAGTATCACACAGCCGATTAAAGAGAGGGAATTAGGAGTCAGGCTTAACCCGCAACAGAAACGCACGCACATGCACTATAACAAACTTGAAATATGCATATAGGAGCATATAACTGTATCCCCGTCTGTGGCTGGATTAGATGATTAGATGAAGATCAGTTACATTAAACTCTGAGTTGCTGTAGTCACCTCCACCTTGATGTCACTTCTGCTTCTCTTATATTAAAAAGCATCTCAGCCTCATTCACTGCCTGTATGCCTCATGTCCTACGTGCTTTGCTAACGGTGAGTTGTGGATTTCTGTTAGCGGTGTGCTGAGTACCAGCCGGCTAAAGTGAATTATCCATTAGCTGAACAGATTATGTAGAGAATGTGAGCAGCGGGTGAGTCACTGGATGCCATTGACATGTGCTTTTGTTGTTTTTCCTGTAATTTACAAAGAGAAAATTAGTTTTTCTGTCAACTTCATATCAGGGATATTCAAATATAGTTTGATATCAGATAAAATGGACCATTTAAGGTTTGTGTGTCCCAGCCCTTCTGGAAATTAGAGCCAATTATGACAAAGGATTTCAAACTGTTGACATAACTGTGCTTGACATTAAACAGGCGATTTGATTAGTTTATGGTTTCTATGGTGGGTGAGACAATACTTCAAATCTAGACTGAACCAGAAATATGCATGGTAAGTAGCCTGGTTGATAAATCTGAACAAGATTCATAGGTCCTGAATATTTATATTTTCTCACATAATTCCAACAAAAATGATCAGAAACAGTCATTATTAATTATATACATTGAAAAGGCATATTTGGTATAGTGTTATTGTCCCAAGTGAATAATTTACCTGATATCACCCTCATTCATGGAGAAAGCAATTGTTTAAAACTTAAAAGCCATTCACAATTATTATTACCATTATTATAGTTCCTATTCAGATTGAGATGTATTATTTTTTCCCAGTGTTTCAACGTAAAGACGTTTCAAGAGGCAGACTTGTATGAAAAGCAGAAATACTAGAGCTTTATTTCAAGTGAGAGTAAAAGATCATTAGTCATCATCACATGTTGAGGCTTTCACTTCCTGCTGCTGCTTAGAAGTCCTGTCGCTGCCGACAACAGTTAATACAAGACTGGAAAAAACATGAAAATTGGCAGTAACAGTCAAATGTGTTCCTCATAATAGGGACAAATAACAGGGCACACACACACACACATACAAATAAAACAAATATAAATAAAGAAATGTAAAATTCATTACAGATATTTCACATGTAGTAATGAAGATGTACGATGAGCTGGAGGTAAAGGGTTAAAACAAGCAGCGCTGCAAGCAAACCAATCAGATCTGTGTCTAAAAGTGATAAAGAATAATTAAGTAATATAGTACATAACAAAGGAAATAAAAAGGGAAAATAAGCTATTTGAAATACAGACCAAAGTGACCAGAGATAAGAAATGACACAAACAGTGAATAGAAAATATTAGTTAATAGTTAAAACAAAATGGGGAAAAGACACAAAGGGTTTAACACAGACTGTTGCTCCTCTGTTTAATGTGTGAGTGTTAAAGATAATAAGGCACATTTAGTATTAGGATCTGTTAAAATGTATTATTTCCTACATGGAAGCTTTACTTTACAATCTCTGGCAACTGTGTCTTAATGTTGGCATCTCCTACATTTAAACTGTTCTAAAATATGTTACAAACAAATAATCTGACATTTTACACTGGATACTGTTCTATATACTTGGAATGATGCACACAAATGAAAAGAAAAGGCAGTGGTGCAGATTTTCAGTGGACATAATAATAAGGCAAAATTCATTTAATAGCAGTGATAGAGTAAAGCTTGTGTATTCTATTTAGACCAATGAAAAAGGGATTATCCAAGAAGTATAAATACATCATGAATATGTCAAATACCAACTGAAATCATCACACCCGTCAGTGCCATTGTGAAAACAGGCAAACAGCGTTTGCCACAAATGCACTTTTAAGGAATTTTCAACAAGCTACGATACTAAAACTAATTAACTACATAATGTTTTAAGGTAGTTTTGAGTGTCATGTTGGGAGGAACGTCTATTAAATCAGTCTTTTCTTTATATATAAAGTTTTGGTCTCAAAACTTTGGTCATTTTACAAAATATCTCATAACTGTAATTTCAAGTATATCGTATAATCTAACCTGTCTGTCATCATGATTACTGTTTTGTCTAAATATACACTAATCAACTAAACAAGGTCTTATGGCATTTTTCTTCCATGCATGTTCACTGTGTACAATAAAAGCATTTTAAATGAACACAGCACAATAACTGGAATGCAATAGGGACAAATGTGAAATCTGAAACCAACAGTATGTTATCAATTATTATACCGCTTTCCAAAAAAGCAATATGAAACTGATAAAAGGTTCATCTTGCCTGAGACGTGAATGGGCCACACAGTCAAACATTTTGGCTCTCCATTCTTCTGGTACATAAAAAACATTTGATATAGGATGAGTTTGGCTCCCTTTCAGTCACACCTCCCATAACACCATCAAGGTTTTTCATCTTGAAGCAATAATTCCCAAGTTAGATGGACTGTGGCTCCTGTTGCTGCCGACCCCTCTGTTGGCTGTTTGAAGATGCCTCTAGACTGTAAATGTGCCTCCTCTGATACGCACCATGGATGTATTATAAAACCTGGATAGGGTACCGCCCATGGATGTATTATAAAACCTGGATAAGCTATCGCCTCTCAGTAGCACGCTGACATTTCCTAGTGGCCACTCATGACTGCAACAAAAAATCCCATGCAACCCAAAAATCATTTTTCCTATAGCAATAGTAAAAGAGAAGCCTGTAAAATTGTTCACCCCCAACTATAACCCCTGGTAATTACAAGTCTTTGTATTCTATATTTTTAAGTCATGGACTTTTTTTTATCTGTCAAAAACCGACCAAAAATGACCAGAAAAACTTTGGAAACATCTGTTTTTTAAATTAATGAATTTATTTATCTTCAAGCGGCTTTTAATATGGGATGTGTGAGAATTAAATTACTGAAATTTGAGGGTTTTTTTGTTTTTTTTTATTTACACATTCTCATGGCCCCAGGGCAGGATAGGAGGCCCCATCATGGGAGGTGACACAAGGATATAAACACTGAAGTCAGGAACTTTTTCAGCTTATGTGCCAGGTGACTAACTTCCATTGAAATGAATGGCAGCCATTTTTCAGTCCTTTATCCAGTTTCTATAATACATCCATGATAGACGTGGAGCCAATAAACCAACAAGGATGTGATCCCTTACCACCTGTGAACCAGTTGTGTTGTTGGGAGCATGAGAGGCTTCGCTGCTGTTTTTCCTTTAAAACACCAAAAATAGTGCCTCAAATAACTAACCACGCTTCATAAGCACTGCTCCACACAGCATTTCTGCATACGGGGCAGGACAGAACAGGGTCTCTCCCAGCCCAGACCACTTCCAACACTGTTGTTGCTGCTGCTCTGTGGGTCTGAACCTGCACCGACGGCCTCGGGTCGAGTTTTCTCTCTCATGGCCGTGACAGCGTTGTGTAGACGGGCTGCTCCCAGTGCGTGGGGCTGTGTGACTGCGGCACGCTGGCCGGGTCGGGGATGGCGGTGTACAGGGGCCTCTGTGAGGGTCCCATGTAGGAGAAGGCTGAGTACAACCCAGAGGCCTGGCTGGGGTGAGCGTAGTACGGCGCCGAGGCCTGGTGGTCGGCGTATTCGGCGAACTGAGCCCTGGAGGCCAGCGAGGGGAATGCAGAGCTGTAGTGAGGAAGGCTGAGAGGGGTGTAGGTGACGTGGGAACCCGCCGAGGCCGCTTCAGCGAAGTGACCACCTGCACCCGCCACCTCACTCTTGATTGGGGCTTTAGAAGGGTCCGAGCCCAGATGAGAGCTGTGATGTTGCTGTTGCTGCTGCTGCTGCTTGGACAGCCAGGCTGCCGAGTGTCCGCCGGCTGCCACCAGAGCCGAGGAGATGCCGTACGCATACGGAGAGGACGGGGAAGGGGTTGCAGTGATGCTCTGCCCGACCCCTGGGTGACCGTTCGGGGGGAGGTACTGGTCAAACTCATTGACATCGAACGGCTCCATGTTGGCCATCACCTCGTGGCTCATCTCACCGATGTCCACATTGCCGAAGTCGATGTGAGGTTTCCCAGATCCCGAAGCGCCCGAACTTCCCTCCGCTCCCATTGTGGCACGGGAACCGTTCCCGGCACCCTCCCTCTTACCGTCCCCTGCCTTCCCCGACTGGGCCTCGGTCTTGGGAGTAGTTGGAGGTGTGGGAGGACTGTGGCTCTGACCTGTAGAAATATAAAACAAAAAGTTACAGCTCTCTCCTTGTACACTTTTATCTATCTGTCACTTCTATCCAGACTCAACTTAAAGCCGGTTTCACTCATTGTTCCCAGTAAATCCTGGGAAAACTTTCCAGGCACTATTCACACATGCAACTCCAAGAAAATGTCTGTTTTCTTGCGCCTGTTCACACACTGGCTGTACAGATTGAGAGTTTTTAGTATTGAGCAGAAGTTCATGTTGTTGTTCTATCCTGCATCTACTATAAGGTACAGAATTACAGCCTGGAGACACAGATTAACCACCAGCTGCTTCCTTCTGGGAGCAGATTTAGAGTTTCTCAGAGTGTGCTGAATCATTACAGTCATTCTTTTATCCCAACATTTTTTAAGCTCACGAATGCACATATGTAATGGTTCAGGCAACTGATATTTTTGTTGCTGTGTGCTGTGCTGCAGGACCATTAACCCTCTATTGCATGAAATATTATTTAGACATGGTAAGAAATATTTTGAATGTTTTTATTACTTAAAATGGCCTAAATAATAGATATTTTAAGAAATTAAGAACAATTTGTAAATGTGGTATTAGGATAGTTTCATGCTATGTAAGTCAATGAGCCTCCATTAGGTTGTATGCTCCACATTTTCGACATTTGCATCTTGTTGCCATAGGGGAAAACATCTATTTCAGCATATTAGAAAACAATAACTTATAACATCAAAATGTACTATAATGCAAGTTCATTTTTTTATTTGATGCAAATTTTCCCAAATTCTGAATAAAAGACAACCTTTGGTTGTGAGACAATGATGTTCACAAATGTTCATGGGCAAACAGGATATCCTGGTCACATGAACTCATAAATTTTGAATCCTTCAAAAATAAAAAAAAAACCTAGTCACACCTAACTGTAAAAAAGATAATTTTTATATCACAGCTTGTGATATAAAAAATCAACAAAATGAAGATAAAGGACTTGCATGCAATAGAGGGTTGAGCCTTGATACAGATCAGTATTGGTATGGTTCGGGTCAGTAATGACCAGCTTTGGTTGTTACTAAAATGGTAAGGGGTACAATGAAACAGTTCAGGGTTATAGAAACCCTAAAATAAGCCTATCATTCCATCCAGTCCTGTACTGTACCGCATAGTTGAAACAGGGCATTAGTGAGGGGACAATAAAAGATGAAAGTATATGAAATGACTCATGGCAACACTGGTAATAGTTGGGATGTGCAGCCAAGCATCAATAGAAACATGGTGATTAGCAGCAAAGGGAATCCTGTCCAACATGTGACAATTCACAGGTGTCAAATGTCTTTTAGTAATCTTTGCGGTAACTTCAACCTCCCTGTAATGTTACTGAGCTGGGAAATCACCAGAGCAGATTTCCCGGATAAACGACATTACCCCTGTCCAGGAAAAATAGCTGAAACAGTCCGGGGCAGAGTTGCACGTGTGAATATCAGTGGAGTGGTGGGACAGAGCCCACAGCCCACCTGCAACATGCGGGTGGTGTCCATCCGTCAGAGGGGACCTGGCCCCACTGAGGGCCACCTCCAGGTGCAGACCCTTGTAGAGGGGTTGGCTGACCTCACCCTCCGAATGGACGTCAGCCTCGCTCCCCGAGCCGGAACCGTGCTTCCCGTTCTTGCGGCGTCGCGGCTGGTATTTGTAGTCGGGGTAGTCCTTCTTATGCTGCTTCCTCAGCCTCTCAGCCTCCTCGATGAAGGGCCGCTTGTCGCTTTCTTTGAGAAGCCTTGGATGATAAAAATCAAAAGTCAGATATTTGTATTTGTTTGAGGTCTGAAGTGTGTGTGTATGTGTGTGGATGGGGTAGTTTTGTTTCTACTTGTTGAGCTGACATTTAACTGGTTTGGAGCGAATAAACTATGCATGGCTGTAATACCAACTATGAACGAAAAATGGAGAGATCTTTATGAATTTATTTCAATTTGGCAAATTGTACTAGCCTAGTTCTTTTATCTCAGCTAGTACTGAACATGTTGCAGGTTGTCCAGAGATAAACACAAATAAATACTACTTACAATAAGTTAGGGATATAGTGAGAGATTCTGTGGATTTCATGCATTTTTGGGGTAATAAATAGTAAACTAATGAAAATGGTGTTTCTTCTTGTTCATTATTAGTAATATCAAAAGGAACTTTTACTTATTTCATTAAAATTTAGAACAAATAGGAAAAGCATTCATGTAAATAACAATATCCTTAATTTATAGTTAGTCAATAAAACTGTTTCCATCTCACATTTAGCACCACTCTTACCACTCACCACTCTCATTTATGCTGCATGCTCCAGTTTACATTTTATATGAATTCATTAATGGTGACTGATTAAATTAATACTAAAAAACACATTAAGGTGAAGTGTTTATATTCTGGATGAGTTTGATTGCAGCACATCAACATTTCTTTTGACTTTTCAGTCATTCTTAGCTGCACCTAGTGTGCAGCCTGCAGCAGCTTCTGCTGCTGGACAGTGATGAAATGAAATGAGCCAAAGATGCATCCTGTCTGAAAAATGTGAAACTGAGCTCCTTAGTTCCACTTGTGGCAGTAATGGCATGAGAAACCCCCGACCTTCCTCAGCCTCCTGGTTCATCTGCTTTCGGGGACAATTAACCAATCAAGTCAGAGCCCAAGGTCAAGTCTTCATCTCACTAATGCTCTTTATAGGGTTAATGAATTTAACCTTTCTAACCATGTAATGAGTGTTCTGCATGAGAAACATGAAAAAGCAGCAGGGACTTCTACTTAAAGCTTTGAGGTAGAGCTGCAATGATTAATTTATTAATCAATTAGTTACCAACTATTACAATAATCACCAACTATTTTGATAATCAATCTGAAGCATTTTTAAGAAGAAAATGTCCAAATTCTCTGATTCCAGCTTAGTAAGCTAGTAAGTAAGCTCAAAAAATCTTTGCTCTGTGGACTGATGGTCTGGACACCATACACCATTATAGAAACCAAATAACTTCTCAATTATTTCAATAATTGATAGTTTAATCAACTATCAAAATAAGGGATCACATATGTGATAGAGACATGTGATCATGTGATATATGAGGCTATTATAAAAACTGATTTTACTGTGGTTGACACTTGAATATGACCAAGTTCAAAACTAATATAGTAAATTCAATTCACATTCAAAAAAGCCATTTAAAATCATATTTAAATCATATTATCTTTGATCTAAGGGCTGAAAATTTGAGCTGAACAGTCTTATTCCCTCAGGAGATATTTACTCAGCTATGACCGGTAATTAACCAGTGTATGAAATGTGCCTGGATTCCGGAACATGTGACCATGACCCGCTCACAGTAGATAAACAGATACAAGTGTCTCTGCTGGTGGGCAGCGACTTTAAATCTAAC
Organism: Lepturacanthus savala; assembly: GCA_030544235.1. Lineage (NCBI taxonomy): Eukaryota > Metazoa > Chordata > Actinopteri > Scombriformes > Trichiuridae > Lepturacanthus > Lepturacanthus savala. Next base: position 22,461,285 of record CM060482.1, read on the forward strand.
AGGCCTCAAAAATAATGCTGCAGGTCACTTCAGGAGGAAATGTGTTGCTACACAATTGAGTCCTTGTTCATTATAAAATGCAAAGTAGGTACTCAAACCAAGTGGTCTGGAAAAATATGCAGAAGGTTGTTGAATAAATATCATTACACATGTATTATGGGTCTAAAACGATCGTAGCTAAAACAAATAAAAAAAGAGGTGAGGTTGTTCACAGTTTCATCAGCATTCTACTGAATCTATGTGACTCACTGTAGGAAGACACTGATTTATCAGTGTGAGTTGATTCAAACTTAAATTATATTCAGAACGGCAGCAGGATTATTTGTTGTATTTATTTTTGAAGCTCTCAGGCCTGAACACTAAAGGTCTTTAAACGTCCCATATCATAGTAAGTGAGACTTTAATGCATTTTTTGGCTATAGGATGTTCTAGTTATTATATAAATACTATCTCATGTTTTAAAGCACTCAATCCACAGAGAAATACATATTAAAAAACGAGCTATCAGGACTTCTGTGAAGTTGTGATGTCACAACTATATGAAATGATGATATTATATGCGAAATTCGAATCAGCCAATCAGAGGAGAGGCTCATTATTATAAATGTGACAGACAAAGAGAGTGAGAGTGATTCAAAACTATACTGGGATGATTTTTGATGCTTAAAATACAACTATATCATGATAAGATATTAACACTTACACTTACCTTACTTACACTTAAAAGTAAGGAGAAGTGTAAAATATAAGATCTTTTATATGTATTCTGAATTTTCTCCTGGAAGGTGCTAACTTGATAAATAAAGTAAAATTAGAAAAGACCAATAATCTCAATATTCTAAACAAACATCAACATTTCTGCTCACACAGACATGTGCATGAGGTCATCACACCGTGACAGCCACGTGACAGCAGGTGGGCCACGCCCCCTCACCTCCACAGCTTCCCCAGGGTCTTGCTGAGCTCTGCGTTGTGCAGGTGCGGGTGTTGATCCGCCAGCTTCCTGCGCGCCGCCTGCGCCCAAACCATGAAGGCGTTCATCGGCCTCTTCACGTGCGGCTTGCTTTTGCTCCCGTTGTTCACGCGCACGGGCATGGGCACGAGGGTCCAGTCGTAGCAGTTGAGCACCTGGCTCACCGCGTCGCGGATACCCGCCGGGAAGCGGTCGTCCGACTCCTCGTCGTCGGACTTGACGGAGGAGCCGCCGGCCGCGTCGTCCAGACACGCTAGCTGCTGCCGGTGCCCGCGCAGCGGCGAGTCCGCGCCGCCGGGGCCACCGGAGGAGTGGGGGCCCGGGGACAGGGAGCGGCTGTCATCCGACATCCCGGGACTCAGCTCCACCTCCGATAAACTCTGCTCTTCTCTGGACATGGCGGTGCGCGCAGAAGCCGCACAGGTGCGCAGAGGATGAAGAAGATTGTTGCTGTAAAGTGTCGCTACCTGTCGGGTCCCTGCTGCTGTTTGTCCCTACCGAGTGTCCCCTGTCCACAGTGTCCGATCTGTCCCTCCAGAAGTTATAATATAAACTGCCAGTCTGTCTCTACTCTCAGCCGCCGCTGCAAAACTCCGTGCGGGTTCCACATTAAAGTTCTTTCCATCCGTGTTGCTGGTATCGTCGGCGGCTCAGTGCGCACCTCGGATCCCAGGTTACCTGCTGACTCGCGGCTCTCTGCGCCAAACCCTCTTTCTCTCTCCTCCGTGTGTCACACGGGTCAAACCCCGCAGTATGAACCTGAAACAGAGGAACTAGGAGTCAGTTTGTGCGCATGTCGACTGTAATGATTTGATTTGGTGTAGTGTCATTATTAATCGTGGAGAATATTCTTGGACCCGAGTTCAGTTGGAGCTTTAAAATAATTTCCCAATTGATTTGATGCACATAACGATCCTCAGTTATGTGCACAAACCTGATCTTAAATGTGTCCAACCCATTTTTTTAGATGAAACACCCTTCAGATCTGTCTTCAGTCACATATCTCCAGCCAGGTATTTGGAGCCTGATTCATTTTACATAAAACGAGCCTCTGTTCAAATCTGTGAAACAAAAATAGTCTCAGAGGCGCTTCTGATGTCAAAATTCAAAGTGGAATCAAATGTAGTTTTTTAATCCTTTAAGTGGGCATCGGTCTGCAAGTTGAGTCATTTTTAAGTGATAGACTAAGTGCCTCTAAAGTTTATGTGCATTGGTCCAACTCCTGCATAAAGCGGCTCTCTCTGCAGACGCAGGGCTCGGCCCCCAAACCCGCTACCGTTAAAGGTTTTGCAGTTATTCCAGGCTCCCCGGGGACAGGCTGCTGGCTTGATACGAGGCCGCAGTAGCACAGACCTCGGATTTATACCCTGCACTTCTTGGGTAAACACGGCCTGGCGCTGGAAATATAAACCTCGTGTGCGTGCGTGTCAGTACGCGTGTGTGAGCTGACACAGTCTAGTTGTTGAGCAGGCGGCGGGTCTGTCGGTGGGAGCAAAATGTGTCCTTGTTTTGTCCATTAAATCAACACCCTGCCCCCGAACTTTACGCGCTAAATCACGCGAACTTCCTGTGAACCGGCAACACACAGGCTGCTGGTTTGTGTTCAGACTTGTGCAGGTTATCATGTTGCAGCAAAAATGAGACAACTCGCCCACGTCTGGTGACGTTATGAAGCAGGTTGTCACTTCAACAGTCTGTGTTTTCATGGTTAAGTGGAATAGTTTTACTCTCACTAACACCCAGGTATTACCGGTGCCAACTATAGGAATAAATATGTTCCTAATAATATTATTATCTATTTCTAATATTTTCACTGGCTGTTTATGTGTTGGCTAATTGCCGATCACCTGTATTCGTTCAGTGCATTCTTTAAAATTATATATTTGCTTGTTGGCCGCGCGCAGAGTTAAATTACAGGCTGATGTGTCAAAAAGTTTGACGTGTTTCAGCTTTTAATTAACGTCAGAGTGGATGTGAGGAATGTATCAGTTCTGTTCCCAGGAGACAGGGACATGTTGAGCTCCACCATCTGTCTGCGCATTAATAAAACATTCGCTTAGCACCTGGTCTGCAAGGCCACTTCACAGACCGGCACCACAGTGCGTAAAGATCATGCGTAAAGCACCGAATGGCTCATTGCGCACGTGTCTTTTTGCAAAGTGTCTCTTGCTTATAATGTCACTCATATAAAACAATGTCCTAATGTCACTTTTCTGACTGGTAATAACGTGCTTTTGTCCCTGATTATAAAGAATCGCATCCCAGATTAAGAAGAAATAAGCGAATAATGAATTTAACAGTCTGGAGCACCAGATGTCATATTCGATGCGTTTTCTGATCAATTATAAACCGTTTTTGACACACTCCCGTCACATCCTGCACATATTGATTCACATTTCTAAGCGCAGATACTGTGCTTAATGGTTATGTGAACTCATTATCGACGCTCGACTTGTCAATGAGTTGGCCTTAATTTGCTTGTTTGTTGGTGTTTTCTGTTTTGTGGGCGTTTTGTTCTAATTAGTTTTTCAATTAGCTGGTATTTTTGAGGTTTATCTAGTCCACACGGCTCCAAAATAAATGCTAATATAGCTTAGAAGGACGTTATCAATTCACAAGATGCGATTAAATCAAATATATAACTATAACGTGTATGAAATAAAAATAAAATATATAAACAGGCACAGACCGTTTTAGGTTTACTTGGTATATTTCTGCATTAAATTCCACATGGAGGTAAATTCTACTTTATCAATTGTTGTATCAGTCTTTTTTCTATTTGATTCTATTCTTATTATGAAAACTCTTCACTGCCTCATCAGATAATTGTTTAAACAGGTTAAACTTTCAAATAAGTGATCAATAAGAAATGTAAACCAACGATCAACTTAAAACAAATTAATCTCAAAAACCAAAGATTAGCCTTTAAACTTGTTGCACGTGATTATCATTAAAGATTTCTGCAATTATGTTCATGGTGATCACCTTTATCCAAGAAAATATATAAATAAATAAAAACTGTTATTAAGACTATTTTAGCTGAAATGACCTTTTGGAACAGCTGAAAAAATGATTATTTTACTTTATCGAAGTTTATGGAATAATAAATCACTCATTTCAGATCCTAACCCACGAATCCAGAAAATCAGATGTTAATAATAATCAAACAAACAAATATGAGCGACAGGATCACATCTTGTCTATGTTGCCGGCGAGAATAAACGGTGAAATCGCGGAGTGAGCGACCAGCAGCAGCAGCAGCAGCAGAGAGGACGAGTTGAAATGCTAAGCGTCTTACTTCAGTAATGAGAGGAGGAGGTCGCCGGTGCAGCACGAGAATCCGTCAGTTCCCGAGTTTCCAGAGTGACGCTCGCTCCCGCAGCCCCCTGCTCGCGCTGCCCGGGTATGAATGCCTGCTCTGTGTCCGCAGCGGGCTTAAAGGGCTCCTTGTATGAGGCTGGGGGAAAAAATAAAAAGAGCAGGGGAGGACAATCTTAAAGGAGCAGCGATGTGATTGGTTGATCTCTCTCTCTCTCTCTCTCTCTCTCTCTCTCTCTCTCTCTGTCTGTCCCTCTCTCTCTCATCATATTTCAAAAAATGTCTGTATGAAATTGAAAGTTTTATTCTTCTTAAATGAGCGTAATACGCACGTGCGTAAAATAGGCGGCACATTTTAAGCGTCTAATGCATAATTCATATTTTCATTTTGTACGCGCGCACCTTGCTCATTTTTAATTTTACAGATAATAAAATGATACGGGGCTTATTTATTTGGTGCTTTTACTTTAGAAACCAAAACGACCATTTCATCATTTACAGGCAGCCCGATAAACATTTAGGCCCAATGAAGCCAAAAACATCGATTATTTTATTTTAAAATTAACCATAATAACAAAATGTTCCGCTTCGGGATTTAACAGGAACTAAACCTTCAGTTTGACTAATATCTAATAACTAATATTTAAATCTCCTAAACACATAAATACATAATCAATGAATATTGTTGATTGGCAAATTATAAAAGCGGATTTAAAGGTTGAAATAAGAAATTTCAAATGTAAAATTGGCGCACAAAAGCGTACATTCATGCACAAGTCATATTAACACTTGTGGATCCATTTTTTTTATTTACTACCTCGGGTGTAAAGTAAATTCAAAGGCCCCTCAGAGACTGTGTTCATGACTGTGACTTTTATAATTACATGAGAGACACGGGGCGCGTTTACAATCAAACGGTCTGGGTAGGAAAATGCAGAAAAGGAGAGAGGAGCGAACTCCGTCCGCCTCACTGGCACAAACACAAGCGCTGTTCTTCCCAACAATGACCCCCTGTCTCCCGCCATGCGACACACTGGCCCTCAATCCAAAAATCACCACTTTTTCCCCCTCCACTCCGTGACTGTGATAAGAGAATCCGAACCATGAGAACATCTCTCTGTCTCATTCTTTACCCCCATCGCTCTCTCTCTCTCTCTCTCTCTCTCTCTCTCTCTCTCTCTCTCTCTCTCTCTCCCTCCTTTCTTTGCGCCCTTTGTTTTATCTCAGGTGAATTGTAATCATGTGATCAAAACGAGCACCCCCTTCCCCCTTAAATGAAAAAAGGGGGGAACAAAAAGCAGTTCTGTGCATACGGGAAAAAAAAAGAAAAAAAGAAGGGAAAAGGCTTGTGTCTTTCTTTCTATCGCCAGTCTTTGTCCGCGTCTCAACAAACTCCGCATAAAATAAAAAACTGCAGCCGGCGCGCGGCGGCTCAGGCCCGGGCAGCTGCGGCGGGAGGCTCCGGCTCCTGGAGCTTTTTTTTTTTTTTTTTTAAAGCGGGGACCCTCAGGGAGCCGCCGCCTGGATTCGTCTCCTGCAGGAACGGAGGATTTATGGCTCGGCCTCGGTTTGACGTGAGTGTTCGTTTTGGCAAATGTTCTCACGCAAGTGGTGCAGGTGGAGAAAAAAAACGAGGGGAAATTACCAGGCCTAATACGAGCTGATGACGTCTAGGTGAGACGAAAAGCGTGGCAATTAACGTCAGTTAATATGTTGCTATGGTTACACTCTGCTGGAATTTACAGGCAGCTTTCCTCTTTGTCCACATTTAAATACTTACTGCACTAAAATACTTCAAAATTGTATTTTTGACAAAATGTAAAAGTGTCAATTAAGAACTTCATCTTATCAGCCTGATGATGGATGGTCTGACTGCACGGACTTTATTCAAAATCAAAGGAATTAAATTAAGTTCAGGAAAAAACAAAACACATATTGTTTGCTGCCAAATAATATTTCAAATACTGACAGCAATGGATTTTATAGGATTAAAATAAAATAAGAACCGCTTGTGAATTTCTATAATGTGCCAGAACATTATGAATGCCTGTGTTTGTTTCAGTCTGAGGCCTGTTCATTACATTTTAAACGTATTAGTGTCCTAATCGATTCAAGCTCCAGTGAATTTTGATTGAAGCACAAAGTTCAACTTCAATAAATGTAAACTAAACTTTACTCAGTTTTAAAAGCCTTTCATTGAGCTGGTAGATTAACATTATTATTATTATTATTTATACAGTGATGATCAAATAATTACAAATTATTCCATAGAAGAACCATAAAGCAGAAAATCTTAAGAAAAAAGTGACAAAATCTTAACATCTGTCTTAGTGTAATGAGACTGGATTTCAGGCCTTTTGATAAATAATAACATTATTTATGGTTTAACATATGTTCAACCCTAGTGAGGAATAAGCAGGTATAGAAAATGAATGAATGTTTAATATAAACATCCAATTAAAGTGTTTGATTCTTAAATAAACTTATAGAAGATAATGATACTTTTATTGTTTGGGATTGTTATCTGATTACAGTCAAACCATAATCACAGTATAATTAAAAGAAATTGAAAAAATAAATATGATATTTGACATTTACTATATAATAATTTGATTTCTCACTCTGAAAAATAAAACAGTTTGTGTTTCAAAGTAAATACTAAAATACAGACACAGCACAAACAAGCAGTCACAAGAGAACAAAATCATATAGACTTCGTTCCATCATGTGATGCAGATGCAGATGTATGGACGTATACACACAAACAGATAATGTAGAGCAGGGGTCCTGTGACCATGAAAACAAAAGGCGTCATCACATCCGCCTGAATCAACTCAGGGCCATAAACTCCATCACACACTCCAGTCCAGCCAGTGTTTTTGTAAATATGGATCAGGGCCCAAATTTGATTTGTGTGTCAACTAGAGAGAGACTCAACATTTAGCTCATGAAGTCTACCTGAGACTATACTCCTCACGTGTTGCATTGCCTACCAGTTATTGATTGTTGTCTTCAGTCATTCACAAAATTCTAGAAAAAAAGAAAAATATTTAGAGCATAAATAGGAAGAAAGCTTGAAAAAAAGACAATTTTGTGTCCAAAATGTATTTTTCATCTATCCTAAAATCTCACAACCCTTTTGATTGATCCACTGATCCCCAGGTTGGGAACTTTAGGGAACAAACTGACTCAAAGACAAAACAACCAAAACATAAAAAGTATTTGATTTAAAAACAAAAACTCAAAGAAAAAACAACTAAAACATAAAAAAACATTTTATAACATATTACAAACCTGTGTGAACTCAGTCATTTACTGGTGAAAAGCAGCTACTGAATCTGTTGTAATCTACAGATACTAAAAACAGGTATACATATACACATTTACAATTAGTAATAATAATTATATATAATAATTTGACAAAAAAAAACTGAATTGTGGGGGAGGGTTTTACAGCTAAATCAATATGACACAGTAATAAGCAGGAACAGAGCTGTAAATACAAATCTCAACAGACATGATAATATTTCATACACATTCCAAGTCAATCACTGGAAAGTTACCTCTATTTCTTTTTTCTTTTCATACTCATTCACACACACATACACGCTTGCACATGCACGCCCGTCCACACACACACACACGCTCCCTCCCTCCTTGAATGCACCTGCAGGACAGAGCAGGTGTGTCTGTGTTTTCTTGTTGAAGTGGATCAGTCAACCTTAGAGACGGATCTGCTGGGCTGCTGTTATTGCTGTTAAGTTATTACAGATGTAATCAACTATTTTTCATTTTGCGATAAAAGAACATCGAGTTTCTCTGGAATAATGCCTATAATACTAATAGTAATAATAGTAATAATAATAATGTGATTGATTCACATTTATTTTTCTAGCACACAGGAAGGTCAAAGGTCAGGGTCAGCCACAGAAAGGTCTAACTGGATCACCGATCATTACAAGGGGTTTTCTCTTTAAGCATCACCACTCTTCTATTTTAAAAGTCAATAATCTTAAATGAAAGGTGATTACTGTGAGTAACCAAGCTTCTTCTATAATTTATAGATTCTTCCAGATAGTGGTAAATATCAATTACATCCCTATTCAGAATGTCAGGGAAACTTTGTAAAATTTGTAGTAAAAATGATTCAGGCTTCCATTAAACCTTCCTCTTCCTTTTCTGTGCCCGTCTTTCTAAGCAGATTCATGCAGCTGTGTTACATTTAAATAGGTCCCCCCCTTCTGAACATCTGAATCCTGCCTTTGTACTCATATCACCAAAGTTCCTATGCTGCTTTTTGTTCATCTTGTCTTTCTCTGAGTTACTGGTTGTGGAGGATGGGTAGGAGTGTGTTGTGTTGTGCTGTGTTGTGTGTGTGTGTGTGTGTGTGTGTGTGTGTGTGTGTGTGTATGTGTGTTTGTGTGTGTAGGATTGGCAAGAACTTGGATGGGCTGTCACTGCAGCTGGGGAGGAGTGAGGTGGGATGTTGTGCGAGCTTGTGGTGTGTATGTGTTTGCATGTGAGTGCTTCTGAGTGCCTTTGTGAGATTGTGTATGTGTGTGTGTGTATGTATGTATGTGTACATGTGCCAACACGTGCATGCATGCATGTTACAGAAGGATATGGTTAGTAAATATTATTTTATGGGCTTTAAGACGATGGTGCTGCTGTGCTGGTCGGGTGAGGACGAGTGAGTGGGGGGGAGGTGTGTATGTGTGTGTGCATGTTTGTGTGTGTGTGTGTGTATTGCTACCTTAATGAATAGCCCATTGTGAGTTCTGCTTCATATCTCTGCTGACCAGCCAAAGGAAAGAATCTAGTTACTTCAATTGTGTGAGGGGGAACATCTAAAGGAAATTGATATGGGGGTGGGGGTGGTAGGGGGTGGTAGGGGTGGAGGATGGAGGGTCTGGGGGTATTAGGGGTATTGGGGTAAGGGTCCCAGGTGAGACAGAGTGAGAGGTAGATTTTAGTTACCTGTGGCTGATCTCTGCATCTCTGCTGATATTCTGTAATCATCCTCTGACCTCTGAACTCATATTTCCTGTTTTTCACTCTCAGGTGACTTGTTATTGCTTATATGATCAAATTGTGTCTGGAGTTTTAAGAAGCATTCATCAGGTGTCTCAAAATGTACATTTTGGTTCATGTTGGTTTATTGTGTCCATTTATATAATTTTTTTTTACAAAAATCTCAATATTTTGTGATTTTTTAACATGAAATGTTAAAAAAATCACATGGTGTAACCGAAAAAGAATAATAAATTTTAAATAAAAATCCTCCTAGAATGTAAAACTTGTTATTACCTTGTGTTTTTATTTTTTAAAATCCTTTTTAAGAGTGTTAAGCTCTCTGGCGCTAAGTTGTTAGGGTTACACCACATGACCGTTTTGTCACTGACTCTTATACTTTTTTTTTTAAAGAAAACATCAAACACATATTTTTCTAAGCAGAGTTGTTTTGTGTCTTAATACACGTGCAGAGAGGATCTTTAAGATCACTCGACAGATTTCCCTTTTAGTGAGATAAATGTAGCTGAACAGGTGAATTAACACAGATCAGACCAGTGCTGCAGCTGCTACCAGGTTTTCTAGGGTTACAACACATTTACGACATTTACAAATGTACAAATACAACCACAACAGGCCACAAAAGATTACAGAGCCAGAACAATCTTTACTATGATCCACTGTAACTTGCAATACATTGACAGTGATTGGCTGGGCTATACATGACCTTTGACCTTTCAAAGCATTAATTCAGGTTTGCGTTAATTACTTTTTCATGCACGTAGCCACTTCACTAGCCACAGATGCGTTGAGCAGCCATTAAGTGAAGTGAAAAGCAGCATCACAATGTTGTGCATCAGATGCGGGGGGAGCTCATCCCTGCTGCAGCTGCAAAAAGAGGCAAAAGAAATGCAGGAGGAATAACAGCAGGAGAATCCTCAATGGTGCCTTGTGTTGCTCGCAACTGTCCCCTGTCTCCCTCTTGGAGCAAAATCACATATTCACGTTATTCTTTTATGTCCATTGCTCTGTGTGCTCGTTGTGTTGTTTTGGCATTTAAACCCCTCACACGTCTCTGCACATATATGCAAATTTCATGGTAAGATTTTGGAAAATCCCAAACAGCACATCTCTGTGGGACGAAGGGACATGCTCGAAAAAATGATAATTGGGCGGAATAAGAAGGCGAGGGGACGTGGAGATTGAGTCATTTGCAGGAAAATGCAGAAAATGATGTTGAAGAATTTAGCTGGGAACAAGGACGCCCTTTGTTCGGATGTTTCTGCAGCATGTCTGGCCGGCTGCTGTTCAGGACATCATCAGCAAACAGCCATGATCTGCTCCTCTAAAAATGCTTGATTTTAATGATTCTCCAACAGACTGTTTCGCCCTCTGGACACAAAACTAAATTCACATTTAATTCCAACTATAGCCGTTACATCCTGATGGCACAAACAACATGCATCTCACATACTTGCAAACAGTGGTGGACTTTTGTATTGTACTTATGTACAGAATGGAATTTTGTACTTGATTATTTCCATTTTATGCTGTATTTCTACTACTTATTTCTCTATTTAGCAACTACAGTAGCTAAGTTGCTTACAGAAGATATTTCACAACTAAATATGTAGTGATGCATTGTTAGAAATCAATGTATTGAGTTTTGGACATAATCATTTAGCCCTAAACTACCTGACAGTAACTGTATATAGAAGTGGGAACATTGATTGAAATCAAATGCTGCTGACACAATATTATTTATTTATGTTTATTTGTCAGGGACAATACAAAAACAATGCACCAATTTAGAAAGCATTATATTGTATATGGGTTTATAGCCAAGGCTAGTTTGCAAGCCCAGTCCCTGGTTAGGCCTTTCTATAATATACACTTATCTACCTAAAGTTAACATTTTATAAATTACAAAGAAGCTCTATGCAAACATATTTACAAGTTTTCAGTGCCAAATTCATGATTTGATATACAAACGCAAGCTATGACAACAACAGAATTACTGTCAAATTCATAAAAATGTATAATTTCAACAATTAAGGCATCAATATTAATGCACCAAATATATAACAGTATATGATAACATGATATTCTACAGGATGAGTAGTTTTAACTCCATTTTGCTGATAATGATTGTGCATGTATTGTTTTGATGTGAACAGGAAGGAGGGAGATGCTCCTTAGAAGGAGATATGGAAAAGGGGGAGGATAAAAAAAAGTCACTTTCCAATCATGAGTTTTTCTCGGAACATTGAATTAAGCAGCGTGAACGGGTGGGGGCCTTGAGGGTCTGGGGGCGGCTGGCTGCAAAGATGCCTGAATGAAAGAGTTTGTTGTTTGATGCCGGGAGACAGAGATGAAAGGGGAGAGGGAGACGGCGAATTTGTCGGGCATCAGTCCCCTCTCCCATCGCCTTCTCACCCTCAGGCCCTCCCTCACTCTGCCCATGTGAGCTAGAGTTCAAATACAGGGCCCACAGCTGCGCACACACACACACACACACACACACACACACACACACACACACACACACACACACACACACACACACACACACACACACACTTATGTGCACAGATAACCACATAGGTGTCCACATGCACATTTAATTCTAGTACACATACAAAAGTAGTGTGCATCTCATCTGTTTCAGATATACGTACAGTAACAGTGAATATCAAAAGTTATATTTGTAATAGTAACTAAAACAAAGCTCAGTGGATAACTGATCAGTCAAAAGTATCCAGAGCATAAATACTGTCAGTGTTATGTAAGAAATAATAATGTAATAGAAACAAATAAATAGACTCATCAAATAAAAAGATGCTCTTGTCCTGCTACATTTAGTCACATAATGACATATACACATAAAAACATCTTGTGTGTTGTTTAGTGGGTTTTGGTTGTTGTTGTGTCCTGGTTTCCCTTCACACCTGCTTCTTTATCTCTGAGTTTCCTTCATCTTTTCTACATTCCCCGATTAGCTCAGTCTGGATTTAAGTTCAGTTTCCAGTTAAATGTTTGGCAAGTTGTCGGCATTAAATATCCACATTTGGTCATGTCTGCTGTTTTTTTGCAAAAAAACCCAAAAAACGATGCAGTACGATAACTATTAATCAATATTACTAATCAATCTAAAGTATCTAAAATTGGCCTCCCATTGATAAACTAAAACTTTGAATTTAGTGACGAAAAAGCAATATAATCTACTATAATAATACAATACAGCTTAATGAGTACTTAATACTAATGAGTACTTAGTACTTAGTACTAACTGAGTATTTTTTTAAGACAGTATTTTTACTTTTCATCAAGTGAAGAGCAGAGAACAGAATAAATATAATTGTTCTTAGTAAGATGCAAAGTAAAGTGCAATTCAGTGGTAAGATTCCATTTAATTGCGAAAACAGGGTTTGTATTATGGATAAGGAGTAACGTCTACACAATATAACTGTTGAAGACTTGAATTTATCTGTACATTTTCACTTTTAATTGCATTTCTGTCTAAATAGAGAAACATGTCTGGATGCACAATGTGAGTTTCATAAAGTGATCTGTCTACTGTTCAAAATTACAGCAAGTGGAAAGTGTAATTTATATATTTGGGACTGTATTGAAACCTATTTTAAAGGTTTTCATGTTGTTGTTATTGTTAACCTATGGAAATGCATTTATTAAGCAACAGCAGGTTTCCAGCCTCATTCTTCTCCCTCTTGGATGACTTTCTTTGGCCCCTAAGATGTTTTTGGAGTCTGTAATCGAACACCTAATGCAACAGCAGGGAGACGACAAGAAGAAGAAGAAGAAGAAGAAGCACAGCCTCAAGATGGCTGGACAGTTTGTAGGAAGGAGTCAACGCTGATAATGAAAAGAAGGGCATGTCATGAAATGAGGTTTTCCATAGCTAAATGTGCGGATAATGTCCTACACTGACTGTGAGAGAGGCTTAATGTTTAAACGCTGGAGTGAAGGCGAAACTGATCCAAGCATAGCGGCATCAGAAGCAGCTGATTAATAAAAAAAAAAAAAAAAAAAGGAGAACCAGAGATACTGGGAGCTTCAGAGATTTTGGAATAAAGACAAGATGGGAACAACAGGAAGGAGCTGGAGGCTGGAGAAAAGGTCAGGCTGTAACACAGAGATCAGCGGTGCATTAGAAAAGACACAGGAAGAGGAATTTGAGGAGTGTAAATCCCAGGAGAGAGATGGAGGGACGGGAAAATAATGACACACACACACATACACACACACACACATACACACACACATCCCATAATTAGCATGCTAACAGGCAGTTAAATGTCCCGCACAAAGGCTCACTGTTGAGCCTCTGTTGCTCACTTTCAGAGACAATGCACAATAGGAGTCAGTGAGAGCCCCCAAATCACCCTAATAGCCGATGTGGCCCTGCACGGCTTCTCCCATTTTACCATCCCACCGATCACACTCATTCACTCACTCACTGACCAGCTAATGAAAAGCTGATAGCCTCCAGGCCTGCGGCTACTGAGCAGCTTGCCCTCTTCCTCCTCATTTCCCTCCTTTCATCTTTTTTTTTCACCCACCAACAGAAATAACTTTCCAGTTTCCTCCTGAGGTTCAGAGTCCAGCTTGTGGATTGTCAGGGTGCTGATGCATGAGAACAGACTGATGGAGGATATATAATTAAAGGAAGATCACAACAGGACAAGGGGAAGTTTCTTGTTAGCCTGACACAGAATGATTTTAACTTGATTAAGGAAAATGATTTAATTACAGGACAGGAGCATGTGATGACTTGAGATACTTTACATATTGATGTAAAGGAAGTTCCCCCCAGCAAAAAGTGCTGTGACTGCTTTCTGTCGAAATGCAACTGATACCCTCAGCATGTTAGAGATCAAACCGTGCATGTGAGCCATATTCAGTCCTGACAGGCACCTCAGTATGTCGCTGCACGCTTGTCACTGAGCATTTCAAAGGAGCTGATGGTGATGGGCCCGGTTCTGTCTGAGGTGTAACCTCATTGAACCCCGCTCCACTTCTTCAGTAGTGACGCCAGTTTACTTTAAGGACTCTTTTATTTCCAGGATGTGTGATGTTATTGCTGCACAGAGTGGTCACATTTCCATGAGCCAGGAGCAACCAGAGCTAGAGCTAACATTTACACCCGTCAGACAGATGGAGGCATAAGAAGAAAGTTATATGAAACATTTGATCTCGACTTGACATCAAAAGTCTTTTAGTATTTTTCAATGTCAATTATGTCAAACCAAATCACCTCCTTATACTATCTTCTATTACTACGACAACTACTATATACAGTATATACCATAATACCATATATATATATATATATATATATATATATATATATATATATATATATATATATATATATATATATATATATATATATATATATATATATAAATAACAATAGGCCCTATAAATCTTGAAATATTGACTGTACCACTTTTTTTTTGCCATGAGTAGTTTCAGGTAAAATGGGTTTATTTAGATTTATCATGCCAGGCTACTTACAATGCACATTTCTGGTTCAGTCTAGACTTGAAGTATTGTCTCATCCACCATAGAAACCATAAACCAAAAACTAATCAAATCACCTGTTACTAGTCGACCACAGTTATGTCAACACTTTGAAATCCTTTTTAGTTAGTTGGCTCTAATTTCCAGAGGGGCTGGGACCTCCAAACTTTAAATGGCCCAATTTATTTTGAAATATCTTTTACCAGAGCTGTATATGTCATTTTAGTTTTTTATCTGTTTGAAACTCATTTTAGAATACTTCAATAGGACAGTCTGGATCAGAAAGTGACACCATCTGGACACATCTGTCATCAACAGATCAACAGGTGACTGTTGCATGAAATTCTGATGTTATTTAAGTCATTTAGTGCTGCTGCTTATTGGATGATTTGTAATCTACTGTGTGTTAGAACTATCCAGGGCGCTGTTCTTATTATTGGCCAGCAGGGGGCGCTGCATAGTTTTCACTGCACTGACTCAGCAAACTTATGAATAATTACTTATGAATATTATACACAATAGATGTTGCTAAATCTTACACACTGCACCTTTAATGCTTTTATGTCTTTGTCAGAAGCTTGATCAGTGTAGACCTGTTCTCCTACAAAAGTATAAATGATTAGCTGATTAGCTAATTAGCACCAGGTGGGTTTAATGGACGTCTCATTAAAACCTAATCTCAATTGAATTGAGATTAGAACCAAGAGGAACAGGAGAGGAAACAACTGAATAATGGACTATTCAAAGCTCTTCAAAGAGGTTCAGTGTTCTCGCCGTGTCTCACTGAAGGGTTAATATATAAAGATAATCATCAGAATGGTTTGACATTCTGTATTTTTGAACATCTAAATTCCATCTGTCACAGTATCTGTTCCTCTGGCATTTTGTCCTCTGTCTCCTGCACAGATGATCCATCACAGTGACAAACCAGAACACTGGATCATTGCACACATTAGAGCCCTTTGAACATTCATTAGGCCCTGTCAGTATGATTTGTGGGACTGAAAACTTCTTAACGCTCATTAAATGTACAACATGTGATATACAGACTTCATTTGGAACACCTGTGCAAATCTAATTCAAAACAAGAGCTGTCTCTTAAATTCTACTGGGGACATATTAGATATTAGATAATATAGAGATATTAACACCACCACCCACTCTGACCTCAATAATTAACATAAAGTACAACTAACTAATAATGTAAAAAATGTATGAGCTTCACAAAAGTAGAATATACAGCTGAGCTGTTTAAATTATTTATATTAGTAAATGTGTCTTAGCTGAATAATCTGTTGCCAGCACTAGAATCGCTGTATTTTCACTATGAGCTTTCACCATTGCAGTAGCCTGGGTAGATCCATCCTTTATTGCATGCAAATTCACTTTTCTTTGCAATTTAATATTATACATTAATTATTGTGAATTTGAATGTACATTGAGATGAGGTCTGGTGTTAACTAGGCTACAATTACACTCCCTTTGTTAACTTTTTAAAATGAGCTGTGATTGGCTGAGACCTTCTCATCCAGAAGGTCTCAGCCAATCACAGCTGTTTACAGAACCATAGGGAGATAGAGGAGTGTGATGGTCTGTCAGACCACTTCAATTACAGTATACTAAATAAATTGCCTACTCCTGATTATTTGCACGATTCATCAATTAATTATTTTATCCATAAAATGTCAGAAATGAGAGAAATATATCTAATAAAGCTCCCCACAGCCCAAAGTTACCTGGTAGTATCTGATTAGTTCAAAACCCAAAATATTCAGTTTACCATCATGTTCCACAAATAAAAGCAATAAATCACCACATCTAAGAAGCCAAAACCAGATTATCTTTACAGTTTTGCTTAAAAAGGAAATAACAAAATTATTATTCAATTACCAAAATAGACTAACCTAACAGAAATTAGCATAGCAGAAAGAATAGAAAGAATAGCAGAAATCAGAAAGAAGTCTTGCAAAAATCACAGTTTGGAGTAAATAATAAAGTGGCCCCTGGTGGGAACCATTGATCAAAAGACATAGATTGAGAGGAAAGTACCTAAAAGTACCTACCTACTAAAAATCCTTCCAACAACAAGACAGCTCTGATTGCAAAAATGACAAACATAATTAAATAAACATAACCAAACAAACATATATGGGTCAGTAACAAATCATGTTTGGCAGGATGACAAAGTCAAAAACTTTCTAAAATACAGTTTTAAGAAGGAATCATCAGGTTTCTCAAAATGTATATTGTGTGTTCATGTCTGTTTCTTGTTATTTAAAAGTCTATTTGTATCTTTCTTTTTTAATTATAATTTTGTGCATTTTTTTTTCTTTGAATGTCAAATGGTGTAAACATTAAACATGTTAAACATATAATCCACCTAGAAACTTTTTAAATTTTTTGATTGCATGTTTTTAATGTTTTCAAGCCTTTTTAAGAGAGTTAAGCTATCTGGTACCAGGTTTTTAGGGTTACACCACATGGCAGTTTTGTTACTGACCCATATATTATAACATGGTTCCCCTCCTCAGTTCTTCCTCAGTTCTCTGTGATCCATTAGTCAAGAGAAGCATTTTTTCATGAGTTGACCTAGAATAAAGTTAATATGCAGTAATGTATAGACTTAAGTTGTGGTGGTCATCTATGAGATGATTTAATGGACTGAGGTGACTCATCATGTCTCATGTCACATCTACTGCGATGCCTCTAGTGTTAAACATCTGCTTATAGTCTCCCGCAGTCCGACACTAGAGGGAAGACGCGGCTCAGAGTCTATGATAGAAACGTCTGCAGAGGCATCTGGTGGCTGCACACGGTTACAGCACAGACTGAAGCAGCTTCAACACTCACAGCTCTACTTTTCCTGCTGTTTTGAAGACAACAACCAACATCATATAAATATTTATTTGCAACATCAAAAGATATACAAGGAAGAATAAAGTGCGTTGTACTTGAGATTTCTTCTCAGCTTATTTGAATTAGGACAGTAGTTTAGTAGTGCATGTTTATCTCCTAGCAGTGGACAAGAAGTCATCAGGTTTATACAAAGCAGGAAGACTTAGCATCGAAGGAAACTAAATATTTTGTCATAATCACAACATGGCATTTACAGTACACGGGTTGTTCTCTACTGAACTTGGCTCCTCTTCTGTGCATCAAAACTAGTGATACAGTAAAAACCACCCATACACTGCCAGTCAAAACCTTTTAACCACTGAATATTCTCAGACTTGTTGTTCAATCTAAAGAAATTTACTAGTAAATTACCTATAAATGTAAATAGCAACAATATAATAAAATGTCTTCTCTAGACAGTTTTAGATAAGGTACTGTAGCTAGACTTTTTAAGTCTTAAGTTAAAAGGGATAAAAAAAGGTGAAGTCACCTCTGTCTGTGCACCAATCAGAATAGAGCATTTTAATCAGAATCTGATTATGTTGCCAGCACCATCAAACTAATCTGATCAAACTACACCCAGAGCAAACACCAAACCACAGTCCTGTTGTTTTTCAATATAATATAATATAATATAATATAATATAATATAATATAATATAATATAATATAATATAATATAATATAATATTTAAGCATAGTTTTATAGTCATTTATATTATCCAGATACTAAAGGGTAAACAGTAACCTAAAGTATCTTTAAATACAACCTGGGCAGAATTTTAATTCAATAAAACAAATATGTTTATACAGTAGCCAACAGTTACATTTGTCTGATCACAATCTGGGATATTTATAAATCACACTTTTCTATAATCTATAAAGATGGTAGTTTTCATTTGGTTGGCAGTGTATTTGTCACAGAATTTGTAAAAATCAAACAGGATCGATGCACACTGAGTCTGTACAGTCCTTCTTCTTCACAGAGCCACGTTGACACAGAAAACAGACCAAGCTCAAGCAATATAATCAGCAAAAACAAGTTCACAAAAAAAGAACAATGAAATAAAAAGTTCAAGAATGAGAGATGCAGTATCATCAGAAACAGGTTTCAATCCCATCATGGTGATTACACATATTTCAAAATCTATTACATGTATTTTCTCTGTGAGTGATTTTGTCCCATCTGCTTCTCCCAGCAGGTGCAGCTGTTTGTTGCCGCCACATAAAGATGAGCGACCGTTTAGTTTAATCCATTAAACTCACACGATGCACAGTTACACATTATCCTCTCGACTCCAATCCTGTGACTTATTGCACATTTCCAGAGACTGTACTCCTCAACCTTCATCCCTTTGTTTCCTGATGTGCTCTAAAGTGGCTTCACATCTTTCTACTATCAAAACAGTGAATACACTTATAGGCTGCATGCACCTCATTTTCCAAGTAATAAGTCAGAGGTGTCTCTGTGTTTCACTTTCCAACCTTTGGCGAAGAATGACAGCACAAACATGAATTAAAGCCACCTCTCGGTATTGTTTCTGTTGTCACTAGTTGTGTTTCCAGGTACTTGTCAAGCAAAGTTTTTAAAAATTGAAATCTTGCAAAAGAGAAAACATAAATTAGGTTTCTGTCAACTGGAATCATGCAAAATGTAGTTTGGTCAGAAGATGGTGGTTTAAGCTACGTTACGCATGGTGTAGAAGAGAAAATGTATTTCTAGAGAAAGTTCTAGTTCTAGAGAAATTAGAGAGATATTCAAGAATTTGTTTTTCAGTTGGACAAATTATAATATCTCTTTCATGACAGATAATATTATGCAAGTTTCATGCTGTCAAAAGACAAAGAAAAATTGATATTATAGCATTATCTGGAAAAACACAACTGACAGCTGAAAACGTTGATCACATGGTTTAAATGTTCCATTTGTCAGAACATATTAAAAAAAACAACAACAAAAAAACACCTCAAATGAGCATAAAATCTTTCATCTTTCTTGTGAAATTGAAGACTTTTTTGTTTGTTTTTTCAATTTTTGCCGTTTCCAACAAACCTTTCCAATGCAATACTCCAAAATGCATCAAAATGCATGAATGGAAACACAACCATTGACTGCAACCCCCACAATAAGCAAACTGAGAAAAAAGTGACCCATCAAGTAAAAATAAAAGTCTAAATCTTAATAATAATAATGATAATAACACTAAAATGCTAACATTAGTCAGATTGGATTAGTGCTAAGGTAAATATTCAGTTTTGTATTTAATATATTCATGTAAAATTATGTTTCAATGAGAGATTTATAATGCATTGATGTCTCCCCAAACCCTAAATTGCAGTACATTTGTCAAAAGTAATTTTCTTAAAGAATGTTAATATCACAATCAGAAAAATACCCTTGCTACACTCAGTGATTGCACTTGGAATGGTCTTGTTGGTTTACTGCACAGCATCATCAGTAATCTCTCACTGATGTGTACTAAAACATCTGGATACAGGAAAAGAATCAATAAAGCAGCAAAAGTGCAAACATCAGGCTTTGCCGGTAACTATTGCAGCCATGATGAGTAATTAAATCCACAAACAAACATGGAGATCATCAAGCATAAATCATCCATACGATGATAAAACAGTGCATCTTGAGCTCAGTGCTCTTCAAAAAGGAAGAGAATTACATCAAAACTGCTATTGCTTTCACAAAATGTCTTGTTTACAGTCACAGAAAAGAATCTTAAATTAATTTTGATTGATAATATACATACAGTCTAAAATATGACTCAAGTTTCTAGGCTTTTTCTGCTGTTGTGCTTTCCTTTGTTTATGGAATCAAGTTAAAAAGGGAGCCAAAAGCCTGTCAGCTGTTTTTTTTTTTTTTTGTTTTTTTGTGTTTTTTTTTTTTAGAGATCCTTTGTCCTCGTTGTTATGGCTCTTCAATGCATCTCAATGAGACAAAAGTTATTTCGTAAAACAAATGTCTTCTTTTTCATAATTTATCATCTCCACGAGAAGAAAAACAAACATGAATGTAAAACACTTGACACTGGCAAGGCAAAAGGCATTTGAATTCCTGTACATTTAGTCCAAAACCCTCCCTCAGCTCTTCAGATCTCTTGCTCGCTCTTGTAGCTCACCGGATCCAGAGGAATGGCCGTCTGTAGGATGTCGAACTCCATCTGGTTATTGTCCATGTCCAGAACACACATGACGTTGTGACTTCCAGACGTCACGGTCGCAGTGTCCTGGAACATATTTTGAAATTCTACATGAACTGAGGTCCTCCTCTCCTCCGCCCTCTCCTTAGCTACCACCTGGTTAGAGTCGAAGATGTCCTCCTCTTCCTCCCCGCAGCTCAACGCCACCTGGTTCTCGTAGCAGTAGGCGCCTGGCGTCCGGGGGATTATATCTTTCGTGGATCTGGCCACGGAGGCGGGGGAAACGGTAGAAGAGGCCCGGCTCGCAGCCTCGTCAAGCTCTTTGGCGCTGAGGTGAGTCATCGACGGTACCTCGTAAGTGTTGTGGAAGCGGCCGTAGTCGACCCTGTAGCAGTTCCGATCCTCGAAAATCACCGGCTCAAACCTGTGACCCCAGAAGATCTCTCTGGAAAGATAAGAGCTACGGAACTGGGTGGTCATGGCCGTGGCCTCCACCATCCCCTCCAGGATCACCGCAACCTCAAAGTCATCCGTCTCCAGATCGGCACGACTTAGCGTGTACAGGGGGCTGTCTTTGTCTATCTCGTGGATTATGACCAGCGGTGACACCAGGAACAGCCGGTCTGTACCCTCATCGTAACCCACGTTCAGGTCCATCTGCTCCAGAGGAATGAACTCGCCTTCGGCTGTGACGTATGAGCGTATGAGCTGGGCGCGGACGTGAGCCTCCACGATGTGGCTCTTCCGCAGGTTGCCCACCCTCCACATGAGGCACAGCTTCCCGTCGCGCATGGCGATGACGGCGTTCTTGGAGAACATGAGGGTCTGGTTCCTCTTCTTCGGCCGCGCCATCTTGGCCATGATGGTGCCGATCATGAAGGAGTCAATGATGCAGCCCACGATGGACTGGATGACCACGGTGATGACGGCGGCGGGGCACTCCTCCGTGACGCAGCGCCAGCCATAGCCGATGGTGGTCTGGGTCTCCATGGAGAACAGGAGCGCCCCGAGGAAGCCGTGCACGTTATTTATGCAGGGGGCCCTCTGCGGCGGCCCTCCGACTGCCTGTCCAGATAAATGCCCGTGGAGCCCCATCAGCCCATCGTTCGTCATCAGAGACTCATCGAAGTCCCCGTGTGCCAGGGAGACGCTGTAGAAGATGATGCCGAAGAAAAGCCAGGAGACCATGAAGCTGGTGCAGAATATGAGCAGCAGGTACCTCCAACGGATGTCCACGCAGGTGGTGAAGATATCGGCTAGGTACCGCTGCCTCTTCTCCTCCATGTTGGTGAACACGACGTTGCATTGGCCATTTTTCTTCACGAACCGGCTCCGTACTTGGCTGGAGCCCCTGGTCAGAATCTTCCCGTTGTAGTTGTTCATCCCTCCTCGTCCGGTCGTGCTGGGCACGGCAACGGAGGCTCTCGTCCTCCTCCTAGTACTGTCCTCTGGTTCTGTCTCGCAAGCCGAGTATAATGGGGTTTGGGAGGATTTGTGGCCGTTTCGAACTCTCACGTAGGAGATGTTCTGGAGTTGCTCCTCTGGTAAGATGTTTGACACGATTCTGTATGTGTCGGAACAACAGAGAAGGGAAGATTAGTATTCACATGTTCCTTAAAGTGACATATCATAACAAGTACATTTAGTCAACACTGTATAAACTGTTGGGATTTAACAACACCTTAGAAATGAATTTGGTAATTTCAAAGTTTCAAAGTGACCTTCGAAATCATCGGTAAAGCTCTGTAAATCAGAGTTGGGAGAGTTTGAGGGATCATTTGTAGATGATCACGGTGGTTATTTAGTCATCAGAAATATACTAATCTTGACACCTCCCAGCTGGAAAAATTTGGTTCCTGGAATATTTTTGGAATGGTTGTTTTATTCCTGCAAAATGTTCCATAGATGTTAAATTTTCTGATGTAATACTAACATAATGGTATATTTCTAGAACATTCTGGGAAGGTTTGAAGGGAATGTTCCAGGAAAGTTACTGGAAGGTTTCCACTTTATAGTCCCCTAGACGTTAAAGTTAAAGTTGTTACATCATACAGGTTATGATAAATTCTACCTTTACGTAAGAATCTTAGAACATTATGAGGATTACCAAATAGAAACCTGGATGGAACTTTTTGGGAATGTTACAGGCATTTTCTTCTTTCTGGATAGATTTTTTTTCTCCAGATTTATCCCTCTATCTGGAACACGCTTGGAGCAGACTGTAGAATAGATGTCTTAAAGCCATTTATTTTCTTATCTTTGGGGCCTGAGACATCAAGACAGCTACCTCTCAACACCTGGGTTTAGAATAAAGATATTAAAAAAACAAACATCTATAGAAATATAATTGTGTTCAGCGAGCTATACACCATCACCGGCCTATGTAACTGCCGTCCCGGCCTTGTGGACCAGTAACCTGGTCACCTGATTGATCCTGTCCCTCTCCTTTACACGGATTATCAACTGGGAAGGTGAGTTCAGTTTAAGGATGATTGCTGTCATCACAGATTATAGGATTATATATCTGAGCCAGTGTCAGTCACACAACCCATTTTGAGATGGACAAACGTATGTAATTTATCACGAATGTAGGTGGTTTTTTAATCCTTCAACGATCCACTGACAACTTCGAGATTTGATTTGTGAAGATGAGAGTTTCTCCTTTTATTCGATTCACAAATAATTATTTTGTTTTATCACTGTTACAAACACTTTCCCTATCAAGTTAATTTTTATTGCGCTGAGAAGGGAACTTAATCAGCCACAATGCTAACATTATACTAACATACGACTCTATGAGAGTTGGGACATAAAACTTGTAAGACAAATAGATATAAAACTTACAAAAAAAAGATTATGCCAGAAGTGAAGTGTTATAATATGCAATTATTATGACAGTGTGCCCAGCTACTAACAGAACAATGGTGACCATTTATACAATAAAAACACTTTTAGAGACCTGCCGCTGCCTGAAGAAAAAAGAAAAGCAGCGTGTGTGACTGGTCAGGACAGTGCAGGACGGCCTTGGCCTTTCTAAGGATCTCCCTGCCAAAAATATCTCTGAGCTGGGCCTGACTCACACTAACCAGGTGCTGCTGTGACGTCCTGTGTTACATTTACATTTGAAGCTCCTCTACAAAGTACATGGATGATTAGTTAAAATGAAATATAGAAGTTAAAGGTGCAGAGTGTAGTTTTTGCTGGCATCCAGTAGTGAGGTTTGTTCTTTCTGTGTTACTATGGAAACATGGTGATGTAACATGGTGGGTTTCACACATGGATTTATAATATTATCTGGATATAGCATTCCAGCAAGGACTCATTCATGCCTAGGATTAATTATATACTAATTAAAACATACCCACATGCCCACTAAAGGGTCGGATCTGGCCCAATGTTTCTTCACAGAAATATTAAGTCAGTGAGAATCTTTTAGGGCCCAAGAGATAAGATATTTACAGGTTTGGTTACTGTAAATAAGACAAGAGATAAGTTCATCTGCTGATTAAAAAACTAAATGTTGTTCACTAAGTAAATGATTTTAATTAAAATGCAACAGTAGACCGACTGAATGTGGA
This sequence comes from Lepturacanthus savala, assembly GCA_030544235.1. NCBI lineage: Eukaryota > Metazoa > Chordata > Actinopteri > Scombriformes > Trichiuridae > Lepturacanthus > Lepturacanthus savala. The sequence goes on from CM060482.1 coordinate 22,485,755, forward strand.
ATAACTGAGACATCATATTGTTGGAATTGCACTTTTTTCTCATGTCTCTCTCTCCTGGTTTACAAATTTTAGGTTAATGATATAAACATTTATAATATATTTCTTCATATAAAAAGGAGGAGAAATTTGTAGGTGTTGTTATTTATGTTTATTTTTATTTGAGACCAAATTGTACCCATGGAGTTTGACCCTAGATACTAATAAATGCTACTAAATCTTGCCGACTGTACACTTCATATTTCCCAGATAATTTTATAAATGTGACGTAAACTCAGTGATGGGAAATGAATAATAACACATGGATGCTGATATTTAGGGGCAGATTCTTTGCTTGACAAATCTCATTGGAACCATGCATTAAAAATGAAGAATCACTTTCACAGTAGTAATTTGAATGTAGTTTGTACAGAAAGATGCTTCATCCCTCACCTGTTGGACCAACTTGTCCTTATGCAGAAATAATCACTCATATGGGGTCGGTGGGCCGGACTCTGCCCTGCTCCCCGAGATCAGGTGTCCACCATGAAGGTGGTGTTTCCACTGCAGGAAAAAGACAAACATGAACAGAATCAGAACAGATCAGCTAATAAAGTGATGATTTAGAGCAGTACTATGCAGCTTCTCTGACCCATCGAGTATGTTGCAAATACACAAAACCACAGCTTGTCTCTGCTGCTGCACATCACTCCACTCCGGAGTTGTACAGGATCTCTTACATGCTGATTCAGTCATTTCAACCCAAATTACAATGAAATAATAATACCTACTTCAGCTTTAACTGGTAATTATCATTGATTGTGGTTAAACTTGGGGAAACACACTTTAACAAACAGCGAACAACAACATCATTCAACTTTTCTGAAACCTAATCTGACTTTGTTTCGTCACATTTCATCCCTTCTTGTCATTTTTTCAAAGGTGGATTTATTCATAATCCTGATTAGATTCTGTTATATATCCGGCGGATCTGTGACCCCTGTCTGCCCTTATTCTTGAGGATACATAACAGCAATGAAAGGATTATCCACGTGGACTGTAAATCTTACTGTTTAAATCCATAGATTTAAACATTTTCTGAAGTTGAAATGATGTACATGTATACAGGTATGTGGCAGCATCTTGTACACATCATTCTAGATAAAGCAAAGTGTGATACTTTGTTTATAGGTTAAGAAACCTGTTCTCAGCATTAAAACAGCATGGGTAGGTGCATGTATTTCTATAGGCACCTCCTGCCTGTTGGTATATTAAGAAATTATAGGTCCCATATTGTAGAAAGAAGGATTTTAATTGCTTTTTGATTATAACAAGGTCCAGGTATTTTTAGAAATACATCTCAATAGGTTTTGAAATACTCAGAGTAAATCCATTGAGAAATGCACACTGTACGTATCTAATGTATTTTTTGATTAATCCATCTATCAAACATGTTGATAAATGCCATCATGTGAGTATCTTCATGTAAATTTCTTTGATTTTCAAAAGACCATGTAGAGATTTAATCTATTCTGAGTGATGCTTCCACAAACCACATAGAAAAATATATATTCCAAGACACTAAATACTGTAGCTGACTGACAAAAAGCTTCACTGCAGCTTAAGGTCAGATGTCAAGAGGTTTTCATTGAATTGAGGATTATTTACTACTACGCAACAGCAAAGAATTTTGTAACGGGCTTAAAATCTTTGTCTGAAGTGATCTTGAGACTCAAATGACGTCAAGTTGTTTTTCTTTATTACATAAAATTATCCAGAAATTAAAAAAGAAAAGACAATCCTGTCACCTATGCTTCAATAATAATATATTTTATCTAAAGCAGATATTAAATCCAAGATGAATGTTGGTGTAGCTGTTTATTTTTTTTACATTCTTGTATATATGCAGAATATTCCTGTATTAGAGTTGTGACGTTTGCTCGGATTGATTTTCTAATCTGTCCACTAACAGATGGCCCTGGAGGTCAAATCAGGACTTATTTTCAGTATTTATCAGATCTTCAAAACACTCATTTTCTCCATGTAGTTTCTCTTTAACCCACTGCTCTGAAAGATTTCCTTTTACACAACCGACCAAATGTGTCAAGAAGGAAATTATATGACAAAATTCAGATCCTCAGATTGTTTCCAGATTGTGTTTTCTCATGTCATGGTGTCACTAACGCTGCATTTTACATAGTTAGAAGGAAATGAGTCATCATTTCACATAATCAAGGAGAGAAAATCTATATATATCTATCTGAAAATAATGTTGCTTTACATTGACACTCACGCAGGCGGATCTGTCTGTATTTTATGTGAGAATTATATTTTTATGTTTTGTGTGTGATCTGTCTCTACACAGGTGTCACATTTCCAACCAACAACACAGCTGTGAAATCATTTCTTCCACCTCAAAACTGCGTCTATTAAAAGAAGCTGCAACCTGCCAACAATCAGCATCTGTGACGTTTCCTGTGGTGGACGAAGTACTCGGATTCTTTCCTCAAGTAAAAGTACTTTTAGACAGTAAAAGCATTGAATTGCAAATGTTACTCAAGTAAAAGTACAGAAGTATTATTAGCAAAATGTACTTAAAGTATCAAAAATCAAAGTACTCATATATTGTGTTATATTGTTATAGCTAATTGTATTATTTGTTATTGCTAATAAACATGAGCATTTATTTGTTTTAGTTTGTCATTGTGGAGCCAGTTATTAGATATTTTGAGTAGATTAATAGTAAAAGTACTGCATAATACGACATTATAAATACACACTGTGCTTAATACGTAAATAAAGGACAAATTTACTGTAAAAATATGAAAATGTATTGTTTTATGGCAAATCTGCACCTGAAAAGTGACTAAAGTTGTTAAATTAAATATAGTGGAGTGCAGTAAAAGTGGTAAAAGTACTTCAAAACTGTACTTAACTGCAATAATTGAGTAAATGTAGTTAGGTACTGATGACGTCTAATGAACAGGAGAACAGGAGAATCAGATGAGAGTCACACAATATAAACCAGGTACTGGTCGCCGGGTAAAACTGGGGACTTTTACTGAAGCCAGTTTCCATAGGAACATGTTTGCTGTGGCATTTGGGGAACTGGGGGAGTAAAGTGGAGCGACATTGGTGTCGAGGAGTTGGTGTATTGTATTAAGTGCTCTTACATCATGAGTCAGAGAGGGAGGGGAGACAGGAGGAGAGACGGGAGGGAGACAGGAGGAAGACAGGAGGGGAGACAGGAGGGAGACAGGAGGGAGACAGGAGGGAGACAGGAGGGAGACAGGAGGGAGACAGGAGGGGAGACGGGTATAAGTCCTATGCAACATCTGCATTTGACTGTAAGTTACTGTAATGAGGTGACAGCAGGACTTTTCTGATCCATGTTACCAAGTACCTGAATGTAAGAGAAATATGTCGACTGTTTAATTATTTCAAATGGCATTGATGTTGTTTTTTTTAATAAATCAGTTAATATTTGAGGATTTACTTCCTGTCCCACAGAGGTCAGCACTGTTGCCTCACAGCAAGAAGGTCGCAGGTTCAACACCTCCTTGGTCCTGGGTCTGGGACCTTTCGGTGTGAAGTTTGCATGTTCTCCCCGTGTCTGTGTGGGTTTTCACCAGGTACTCCAGCTTCCTCCCACAGTCCAAAAACATGCTGAGGTTAATTGGTGACTCTAAATTGCCCGTAGGTGTGAGTGAATGGTGTGTGTGCCCCACGATTGCCTGGTGACCATCTGGGGTGTATCCCTGCCGCGCTGGGATAGGCTCCAGCAGGCCCCTGCGACCCTAATGAGGAATAAGCAGGTATAGAAAATGACGGACTGACTTCCTGTCTCTGTTTTTCTGAGGGTAAACATGATAAAATGAGCCATTTGAAGCTGTCACCCTGTGTCCTCTGATACTCCTCATTTTATACAATAAATAGTAAATATATTGGAATGAGAAAAAAAATCTGGATTTTGAGAACTGATAATGGCTCTATCTGTATGAACTGTACGTTGGCCATAGCCAATTTCTTTCTTTCTTCATTTTTTTTTAAATTTATTTAAAAGACAGGGACAGAGCATAATATTATAAATATGACAGATTAAAGTCATAGGCAAATTTCCATCTGTGGTCCCTCTAGCAGGTTGTTGTAAAAACAGACACAATACACAACCTAATACACAAAGTGGTACATTAGATAACGCAGGACAAAAAAATAAATAAAAAAATTAAAATAAAATAAAATAACAAAATGTTATGATAAAACAATTGAGTACAGAGCACAAGTAAAGTGAATGAGCAATAAAGTGCCTACTGCAGTTAATAAAGAACAAAATGTTTATAATATGATATTGCATATAATATTTATCTATGCAGCTCGATTGGAGAAGGACAAATAAGTGTTTACACAAAGGACTAATCACACCAAACTTCTATAATGACTGTATTAGGATCATCAGGATCAGAATGAAGTGCCCAATAGAAGGCCTCTATATTAACCATTTAATATACTATATAACTATTTAATGTACTATTGTATCTCCTAACTAATCTGCAGAGTTTGGTGCCCTATCTATCAATAAAAGGAATGAAAGGTATCTCCATGTGTGAGGAAACGTGATTAGTGTCCTTTCAATGAACAAAAATCACTGAAGTGGCTTTTAAGTGAAGAAAATAACATATTTTGCACTATATAATGTAATAAATTATTTTAAAATAAATGTATCATTTATGTATGATTATTATTGAAATAAAGCATCTTAAAAACATGTTGTGGCTGTAGTTTATATGATTCAGTTGATTTTTCCTCCTTCAGATTGTTCTGTTCTCCAAACTGAAACAGACCCAGCTGAGAAACAGATGCTCTCAGATCTTCTGCTGGGATCATAATGAGATCATTAACATCTACAAAATAACCAGTGCAAGAATTCTCCTTTTGTTTCCAGCTTTTTGCTTCCTAAAACAGCTCATTCTCAAGATCTTAATAGCTCTGTGTTTTAACAACAGATGTGTTTATTACAGAGCTGTTTGCAAAGTAAATGTTTACAAAGGAAATCATTTTTAATACAGAGGTGTATTTTCTCTATAAAATAACCATGGTAATTGTGGATGCAGCCTTTTACTAAACATGCATTGTTGTTCTCTATTGAAAACATGAGGTGTCCTTTATGTTTTTAACCTCTGCCCCTCGGACAGCCTCTGCCACATGTACACTTGTGCAGGGCTTCGCTTTGCTGTTGAAATCTTTCGCTGGATATCTGCATCACTAACTCCTCCCTAATCCCATGAATCACACACTGAGTCATAATCTCACAGACTAAGAAAGGTTGAGTCATCCTGTAACTAACGAGAAACTTCCTGGAGATTTCCTGATTGTTAATCCATAAAGAGGGACAGAGAGAAATACAAAGATAAGCAGGATGGTCGTAGAGAGTGCGATTAAGATGCAGAAGTGTCCACTTCCTCTGAAGTTTTTAGTAATCACCTCTGTCGAAACTCACTTTTACATCTGCCACAAAAAAAAGAAATTACACATCCAGAATATCACCGCTTCATGGCCAGATACGACCCAGCAGATGCAACATCTAGTGGCGCAATTATGCAAAGAGGCCTGAGTCATTTTCCATCATATTCATGTCATAGCTGCTATTTAAAAGAGGAAATTGGCCACACTGGCTATAAAAGAATTGCATGAAGTCTTCAAATGAACCCGAGCACAAGTTATGTAGCCTAATTAGAATGTTTGAGTCGTTCCACAGAGCAGGTCTTAAAAGTTGCTTCTACTATATGTGGAAATGAATCAATACCTCTCGATCTCGTTGACTCGTTTCACCTCCGTTTGTCACGAGTCAAACCACAGAGAAGCAGTAATCCATGAAAAGGAGGATTCACAAGCTACCAGCACATCCCAGACTTAATATTGTCTTAATTTGATCTTTGCAAATCGTATTACTTTCCCCCAGTTCATGTGATAGATCAGTTCTGACCACAGGATGATTAGGTGTTAACTGTGACTGATTCACAGTGTTAAAATGTCTGCAACACTCGAGCTATAAACTGGTATTTACTTTCTTCCTTTTGTTTTGTGTTCCCACCTGCAGACTGATGTGACCCTGAGGTCACAGCAACACAATTACTGATCACCAGCAGGTCACAAAGTCTTTTGACAGCTGGTCGTCTAATATCACACTGATTACATCATTTCTACCATAATCAGATCCTTTATGTGACTAAAAGTAGAAACTTTCACTTAATAAGAAGTGAAAGTCCTGAATTGAAAATGTTTTAGGTACAGAAGTATTATCTTGTACTTGTTATGGAGACTGTTTCATATTATAGTTTATTATATGTTGAGAGCATTTTGATGAGGAGTCAATTAAAGAGACATTGGGTAGAATTAAATTCAATTATAATATAAGGCACTGTTTAAAAGGGAAAAGTACAACAATTTAATAGAATATATTAATTTTAAATATTAAAATCTACATCTATAAAGTAACTTAAGTTGTCAAATAAATGTAGTGGGGTAGAAACAACATCTCCTCAGAAATTAAGTAGTATAAAATACTTATTTATAGTACAAGTACCTTTAAATTCTACTTAAATAAAGTGCTTGAGTACATTTACACCAGTATTAAGCTGCAGCTCCACAGCAGCAGCTGGTTTTTCTGTGTTCGAGTTCACAGTCATTGTTAATGTTGCTCTTTTCCCATTTGAATAAAAGACAGAATTGAGTTTTGCAGTAACAATGTTTCCCTCAGTGATGAATTTGACCTTCACACGGACAAACACTTTATATCAAGGTTCCTTCATGATAACATAGTTTTGCTCATTGAATGTTTTGCATTAGCAATAATAACAAACAATGAAACTGTCCATCAGATATTTTTCTGAACCTTGAGGTTCATGTTTCTGGTTTGTCTTCACATGTTTTCAGGTGATTCTCCAGTTTGAGCCTTTAGTGCCACAGAGATTTACACGTGACGAAGTCCAGAGACTGTCATACACGACACAGCATTTTCCATGATGCCAGCGCTGTAGTCTGATGCAACGCTTATTTTGCAGCAGTGTGCCGACAGGAAACACAACAGCTGCTTTTAATATCTTTCATCTGCAGCTGTTAAATGACTTTATTTAACAAATAAATAACTCATATCATTATTGTGCACGTATCCTGATACTTAAAAACTATTCGTTTCTGCATTTTTGCCTTCATAAGTTGGAGGATGGTGACAGGAAACAAGGACAGAGAGATTAGTGTGACACGCAACAAACATCCTTGGCTGGATTTGAACACTGCAGTGATGTGGCATGTTGAAGCTCCACTGAAATCCTATTCAGAATAAAAGAGTAAAAAAAACACTCACCCTCCACGTTGGGTGTTCTCTGTCACTTTTGTTGTAATTCGAATCCTTTCGGCACCACTTTACTTTTCAAAATCCCACTTTCAATGTCCAGGGCAAAGGTGCCGCATCCTTAGGTTTCTGTGGTCTGGGATCCTTTATGTCATTCTTCCACTTGTTTAGTTTCTCCTCTTAGTTTT